>JAJKFJ010020772.1:0-29599 GCA_027382625.1 Tetmemena sp. SeJ-2015
GTTTTAAATTAAAATTTTTCGAAATCCATAATCCTTAAAATTATTAGAATTAATCCAATTAACTATTAATAAGAAAGTATTATATGGGCATTAGAGAGATTAAATGCATCATTAAATTATTAAGGTTTTGGTCCATATGGAAAAAGGTCGAATTAAGCCAAAACTTTAAGACAACCCCCCTGTCTTAATACCCCATTATGAGCATCATCCACCATTATTTCGAAATATAAAATCCAACACTTTTTAAACATTAAGACTAACTATACATGCAAACTAAAGTCAAAAATTGAAGTGGAGAATACGAGATCTCATATTTTTAGCATTAGAGATGAATTAGCGGTGGGTGCCTGAAGGTCCTTTTTTAGATTTGAGAGATCTGGCTTGTCTTAATTAAGTGTTTTCTGCTATTTTGGGAATGCGTCTTTATCGTATATTATGATCATTAATATCTATTCACTATTTACTAATATATGGGTTTAGGGGGTTTATATATATATATAAATAGGTGAATGCTTTTTACACAGCATTTCAATCTAAAGTGAAGAGTAGTAGCTAGGGAGAATTGGGTCATACGGTTTAGGGATTTTTAGAGACAAATAACTGCATTGATATAAGAGACATAGACCCACAAATACTATTTGGTTTACAACAATTTCCTCAATAACTTCAATATCCTCTCCACAGACCATATCTGACATAAGTAATAAATTATTTTCTAAGTCTCAACTATATTTCCTACATCAACAACGAGAGACTTGTCTACGACACATACATTGATATGGTCAAATTTAAAAAAATTTATAAAATATTAAATCAAATGCATAGTCTGCACCAGTGGAAACGGAGATAAACTAGAATTTTATTTATAATCTAAACTTTCAGGATTAGTATATTACAAAATATATAGTAGAAGAGAATATTTAGAAACAATAAATATTTTGTGAGAGAAAGATCCAGAATTTATTATTTGATTATCAAATGCAGAGAACAACTCATGCCTTCATTTTGCAAATTTCATAAATTGTATTTGGGGTTTAAATGGGGTTCTGGATTTACAAGAAAAAAGACCTTTTTGAAAAAAATCCCTTTTAAAATTAAATTTGGAATTTTTCCCAATTTTAAAAATTTTTTTATTTTTTTTAACTAAAAAGGTGCTAAGGGTTATTTTAAATAAAATTATTTAAAAATTTTTTAATTTAAAATTTGTTTTAAAGCAATTACTTTTTTTAAATAAAAAATAAATTTTAATATAAAATAAAAAAGAGAATTAAATAAGAAAAAATTAAAAAAATTAAAATGCGTGGCAGTTAAAATGTGAGATATTGGGTTGATTTTATTATCATTCAATTAAACATTAAATTGTAATCAACTTTGATCCTTGCAACTTTTTCTAAGGAGGCTTGTGTAGCGAGTTACCCCGGTCATTAATTTTTGAACTTGGCTAATTTCTTCGTTTGGAATTTGCGACATCTAAATCTCTTCATAGACACCTCCTATCTTAATTGCAGTAGAGCAAACTATTCTTATAATTTAAGAGGTTATCGAGCAGCCCCATATTGAGCTCCTTAGCTCGTAATTTAACTGCTAACATTTTACAATTCTTCATTTATTATTTTAATTCCCATTTTCGTTTTAATTTTTCACTATATCATTTTTAAGATCTATTTTAACTAAAAAAGATAATGAAAATACCTCCATAACAAATTTTAGCTGAATGACTATAATCTTTATTAGGGTTAAGTTTAATTCTTAAAGCTGAGGAGAAAAAGGATTATAATAATACACAATATTCTTTGTCGATCAAATTATAAGTGATTTCGTACGTATTGATTTTTTTCCAACTATTTTTATTAAAAAAATAATAATGGAGCTTTAAATTAGTAAAGACTTTTTATTAAACCTTTTAATTAAATAAAAAGAATCATTTGTTATAAACCTCTTTTCAAGAAAATTTTCGTATTTTAAAATTCATAAGATAATTTAATTTTGAAAGTAAGAATTATATGTTTCTAAAAGAGATAAAAATTAAATTAATAATTTTTTCTTCTAATTAAATTAGCTTGCTTTTTTCTATATTTTAAACTGGCTCTACTACTCCTAATTATTTTTCCTTACACAATTGTTATGAACTATTCTCTCACGAATTGCTATAGACATTAATTTTAATTGATATAAAATTTATTGCTAATTAATTTGAAATAAAATTAATTATAAATTACATTTAATTTTTTTAAAATAATAAGAGAGAAAGTTGTTTGTATCTAAGAACTTTTCTTTACTTATAATCATATTATGAGTATTAAAGTTAAAAAAAGAAGAAAGCGAATGAATAAATGAGTAAAAATGAACTTATTAAATTTAAAAGAACTAAGATGCAGTTGATTAAAATATCTATGATATATTTAAATGACTACCGAATAGCCAAATATATCACTTTTAAATTTTTTGATAAAAGAAAAATAAGTAATTATGAATATGAAATCAGTTGAGAAGAAATTACTAAATAATTAATTAATAGTTTTAAGGTTTCTGTTTTATTGTAGACTACTTAAAAAAAATAAATTGCTAAGATAGGCCTTGGGGAGTTGATATATTATAAGGATTAATGACTTCAAATACTGCAATGACTGGAGCTAAAACTAATACTTACGCCTTCCCTAATAGCTTTACTTAAAAATAATAATTTTGATTTAGTCTGAATGTAAAAGTAAATGATCAAACAGGCTTTGGCACAAATATATTCAAAGCAAGATACAAGGATAATTAAGATAGCAGTTACTATTATTTTAATATTTATGAGGAAATTAAATAAATTAGAATAATGCTTGTTTAATTTTGTATTATGACCATGCTCTACTTTTAATTTACACGTGAGATACGTCCCAGCCGCAAATCTAACTGGAGATAAATACAACAACTTCTCACTCTGTGATTAAAGTCCTTTCCCCTTGGGTCTTGGTGTATAGACTAATATTGCCTACAATGAAATTTGGCCAAGCAACATTGCAGGTGAAAATTAAGTTTTCGTTAAATGCAATTATTTATTTAAAAAGTCAAAAAGAGTAAATTTAGAATTCATAAATTTGAATAAGGTGATCCAACAGATGGGTCTTTTTTCGCAACTGGAACATTAGATTATAATAGTGAATACACTGACTAACTAGAAAGTGATAATGCCAATGGACTTAAACTGATGTGTACTCAAAAATATTCACAATATTCATTAGATATTAGCTGCTTTTTTATTAAAAAAATTTTAAAAATAATTCATAAAATTAAATATGTAAATATAATTTGAAAGTTTATTTATAATTAGCTTAAGTTTATTTTGAAAGGATCCTAATCGGGAAGGATAGTTTGGCTTTAAATATACAGCAGCTAAGTACAATTTTATAATTTAATCCAATTAAATTACTAAAAATTTGGAAACTAACTCTTCTTTATATTTATCAGATTTTCTAATTAGGATTAATTGCAAAGCTATAAAGAAATAATTCTCCTTAACACATTTATGGGAATTCTTCCAAATATTTGTGGATTATAAACTAATAATTTAGATAATTAATTTTACAAATTTAAAAAATTTAAGTTAATGAGAAAGAAGAGACAGGGTCAATAAAACTAAAATAATATATTTAATAGCAATTACAACAGACTCACTCTATAATTATTATGCATAATTTAATTAAAATTATATATGTGCTAATATACTTGGTTAAATAATTTATCTTAACTGCGGGACTTACTTATCTTATTCGGATTAAAAGTTTATTAAATAAATTTAAGCATTTAATTCTCATCCAATTCCTCTAACTTATTTTCATTTTTAAAAATATATTTGATGATAAATAAAAGATTTAATTTGTTATAAAGAATAATTATTAAATATTATGTCAATTTGTATATGAATAAAGGAATTTTTTACTGTATGTTAAATAAAATATTTGGAGCCTAATTTTAAAGATTTTCTCTTATTAAACAAAGTTGCTTTATTATAATTGAAAATTAGAATAATTTAGAGGATATTTAGTACGTTATAAAGCTTAAAAATATTTACTAGCCTATAGATATTTGTAAAATGTAAATACTATATCACACATATTATCTATTAAAAATAATAATATTTTTTATAAATTATGGTGTTAATCATAATTCAAAAAGTTTATTCCACTATTTAAAAAGAATCAAGCAATATTTTTTTCTATGTGGCAGCAAAATATATTAACTCTTTATATAATCATTAAGTAATTAAATAATTATTTTTTATAAAAAAAAAGCTTAAATATTTTGATCTATTTTATTAAGAAATAAAACAGCCATTTAATTAAATCTTAAGAGGTCATAGAGATTTTAATTAAAGCTAAGAATCAGCTAAGAAAGAAAATAAAGTCTTATTTACAGATTTATATAATATTCTATATTTTTATATTATAACTCTGATTCTCAATACTTGTTATTACATCATTCTTCTATATCTAATTAATTTTGAGTGAAATTTTTCTAGTATACATTTAGTAATTTTATCATTTTTATTTTAAATTTTGAAATTATAAAGCAGCATACACCTTTTCAACTCCCAAAACTAATACCTATAGTGTCCTATGAAAACTTAAACTAAGGTTTAAAAATATAAATTAATATCTATAAGAATTCTATATTTTGATTTTATTTATCAGATATAATTTTCTATAATGAGAACTAAAGATAAATTTATTATGTTTTATTAAGATAAATATCTATTACTTTTTCATTTTTATCTTAACTCTTTTAACTTTAATTTTGAACAGATTTTTCTTTTACAAAATGAGGGAATCCACATTTTTGCATCTACTATAAATTTATAAAAATTTAAATAAAAGGCTTAAGGTAATTAACCAATTGTTGTGTAGCTTTCTCCATTTTATTTAATAGAAAATTTTATTTTCTTTAATGTATTACTTATTTCTATCTATTAATATTTTTTTATAATGTCCTAATGAAGCTAACAAAAAGTAAAATTATTTGATAAGTGAAGGAAAACTATTATGGTCTAAAAATATTCTCGTCAAAAATATAATGGATAACTTACAACTATTGCCCCACACATTATAATCCAAAAATTTATTTACAGAAAAAATTATAATTTTTTACAAGTTAAATAAATCCCTTGCTAAAATTAGGGGATAAATAAAACTAAATTCTCTCTATTCTTTCAGAATATGATAATAAATTCATAATTTATTGCCTTATTTTTTCACTATTTTTATCACATTTTTATCATATTAATTATATTTCTTAAGAATTATTAATTTTTTATAATTAAATTAAAATGTGAGATTAAAAGTTTTATGATAAATTTATCATCAAATTAAAAACCTACTTTTGATAAATAGGAGTTAATCTCTTAATTTTGATAATTTCATTTCTTTTATTAAATAAGTGGAATGACTCTATTAGCTTATATTAAAGTTTTATTATGGGCACTTATCTCTAAACTTATGTATGTTCTTAAACTAATATTATAACTTTTATTTCAATAGCATTATTTGTAAACTTCAATCTTATTATAGTATAGTCTTTACCTGCTTAAATATAAGAGACTGGTTACCTATTAAATTAATTTTTGCTTGATTCTTGGCATTTTGCTGCAAGAAACTAACTTACAAATATTCATCATTTTTATTCAAATTTATCTTTGATATTGACATTGAGAGACAAATATAAGAATCTAGCCAAAAGAAAAGACCAAAATCTTAGTGTTAGTTTCAATTTAACCATTGGAAAGAAGTGATTCATTTATTTTTATATTTTATTAAATAGAAAAATAATTCCTTCTTTCTATTTTTTTAATTAAGGAAAGTAATCAAAATTATTTTATTTTAAAATGGACATTTTTTGACCTAATGGTGAACCCTCGAAACTCAAGTTTGATCTTTAATTATACATTGCATTTTCATTTAGATAAAAATATAATTTTGTTAAATTAATAATATCAGGTGTATCAAGGTAGCAATTTTAAATTCACAATCGCGCTAATTTTGTTGCATTATATCAATTTTCTGAGAAAATATTTAAGCATGGTGCAGAATTCTCATCATAAATAAAGAAACTTTTAATTCAAAGATAAAAGATCTCAATCAAAATAAGAAAAATATAAAGTTATAAGAATTGCATGAGCTTATTGAAATACATATTTAAATACAAGAGTGCTCAACTGAGACCTTTCAAATTGATTTTTATTATATTTAAAACTTAAACCTATTATTCAATAAACTATGAACTATACTTAAATATATATTTTAATCATGAGTTCAATTAAATACTATTGGAAAATATCTATAACAGGAGAACATTTTATTTTAACCGGTTGGCAATCAATACCTTTATATTATTTCAATTAATATAAATACAAATTAAAGTCAGTTTTATTAAGAGAGTTTAAATTATGGTGAATATCATGATCTGGGATGATGGAGTAGGGCCAAAGGTTGCTTATCACTTTTAATATGCTCCAATTAATAAAAACACTGTATCCAATCCTGGTTAGGTAGAATTCGATATGAAAATCATTAATAGATTTAATTTATCGTTAACAATTTATTAATTTAAAAGTTACTTTATAATTTAAAATGCATGCATTCTTTCAAAGTTTAAATTTGCAAGAAAATACTTAAAGATAAAAATCGTCGGAGAAAACTTTAGGATGTTCTTGCATATTTATCAATTAATAATTCGATCAATTTCTTTATTCTCCAACCTACATATTTTAGTTAAAAAAAAAATTATCAGATAAATTTTGAGTAGCAAAGAAAATTATTTAGAGTTGCTCTCCTAAAAAATATTTCTTTGCAAAGATAATAAGCTTGTTCAATATTTTTTATCGCTATATTTTTAAAGAAAAGGATTTATTTTAAATATCTTTATTCCTCCAAATTAATATAATTAATTTATAATTTACTTTATATATAATATGATTTTATATTAATATGGTTACTGATCATGTTTATATGAGTCATTAAATTAATTTATTTTGCAAATAAATCATTTTAAATAAATGGCTAGTATAAAATAAAAATGCTCCTGTATATTTCATTTAAGATCTCTTGGTTAAATTGTCTTAAACTATCAATAATTAGAAATCATTCTTATGAGGGAAAAAATTAAAAAATTTTACGTTTAAAATGATTCAAAATTTATTTTAACTTTAAATTTAACACTTCTTTAAGATTTAATAAAGCATGCTAAATTTAATAATTATTCTAGCCAATATATAATCTTAAATGGCTTTATTAAAATGAGTAGTGCAATTTCATTAAGTAATTCAGGAACGCTTGACTTGTTAATAATTAAAGCATAAGCATAAACAGGAGTCTAAGTATGGAGCAGATGGATTAATGTTAATATTTATTTTATAATTATAAATTAAAATAAACTTAGACCAAATTATTTTTATCGATGGCCTACGCTAATCCCATTAACTTAATCAAAAAATTATACATTCTATTTTTTTCGACTTTTGACAATAAATTAGATTCAGTTAAACGATATAAATTATACAATCTTCTAATTTTGCTCCACTAACTTTTCATCTTCATCAGCAAATATTTTTCAATAATTCTTCAGTCGTTTTTATAATCAAACGAAAAATTTTAGAGAAAATACATTCCTAAAATATTATCTCTAAAATGATATATAGTATAATAAGATCCTCCATATACCAAATATTAAATCCATTTAAATTATTTTTAAATTAGATTTCCAGACAAATTTCAGCATATTTCTAATGTATCATTAAGAACAAAGAATACTTTAAGGTTTAAATTTTAAAATAATAGAGGATATAATTTGAAAAATACTAGTTATGAAATTAAATTTTATTCATAAAATCATCATGCTTCTAATAATTTTTAAAATTAGCATGATTACTTCTTTAATTGAGAAAGAGAGAGTTTTTTATAAATTAATGTAACAGAGACAAGTTTTTCTAATTTCTTGACCCCTTAAATTAAGTTTAGTAACTACAGTTAGCACATATTTGCATCTGCCTTATTATGCAAGATAATTTTAATTAAATTATAGCGCAACAAATAAGGAAAATATAATTTAAATAAAATTATCTCTTTTTTAGAGAACACTTAATTTCATATCAAAATATTATAATTTTGAAAGTTGACTCAGAATAATTTTGTCAAATATGGTTTAATCCAAGGGGAGAAAGTAATTGCGACATATCTATATCTATATATGTGGATTAATTTAAATAGCTTAGTAGTTTTTTTTTATTAGAAATGGTCGACTTTTAAATAACTAAATATTAACCTACTAATTTTAATTTTGTTTTGCGATCAATTTACTAAAATTTAACTTAGAAATTATCCAAATGAAAAGGTTCTTTAAGGCAAAGGATTCAGGGTTGTCCCTCTTTTAGGTCAGGATTGCGTCTCAGTTATAATTAGTTATTTCATATCCTTACTTAATTTTAGCAATATATTTTCCTTACAAAGCAAATATTGTTACTTATTTCAAAACAATTCATAGTATATAAATTATTGACTTCTTCTTGATTATTAAAAATGCATATAAATTTTAACCGTTAGGGAAACAGTAAATCTAAATTAATCTTATAAATTGATTTGATGCTATATATTCTTTGCTATAATTTTGATTTCTTTACAAAAAATGAAAGAATAGCTTTACCAGACAATCTTAGGTTTGTAAAAATTACAAGCAGTGGAACAATTGAAGCTCATAAGCTTATTAGAACTAGCCCCTCTGGTTATGGTCATTCTTAGCATGATTGTGAAATAGATCATTAAATAAAAATTTAATCACTATAAAACAAAAATATGCATAGCCTGAGAAACCATCACTTGCCACTCGTGCTATCCATAATGTCACTTCTTAAACGCATGGAGGACTCTTCAAAATGAAATTAATGGATAATTAAGAGTGCAAACTTGACTTAAACATAATTAGTCCAACTCAACTTTCACTTGAATATCCTCCATTTGCTAAATAACGTGAAGTAATAAAACCAAGACAAATTATAGCAAGTCTTAAAGGCAATAAAATGATCAAGACTCAAGTCAAATTCAAACTTCAAACAATAATTATGTAAACAATACCTAGTGGCTAAGACCCTTTTAAAATGAATTTTCTCGCACAAAATAAGCTCCCGTATTATAGTATTTAATCTAATCAAACTCTTCTTTTTCTATTTCAATAGCTTCAATTACTCATTTTATGTCCTAAATCAAAAGAGCTGGTGCTAATTTAGACTGATTGAACATTTAATTCCAATTATCACTTTATTATTCACAGTACTTACAGATAAATTGTGAATTTCAAAATTTCAAAGGGGAATATATTTTAACAAAACGGTTGGCAAATCTCTTTGCCTAGATAAAGTCAACTTTTCGCGCAAATAAGGAAGGATAAAAATTTAATTATTAAAAATGATTAATTTTAATTTTTTAAAAAAGAGGGAATTTTAAATTAGTAATTATCAAACTTAATTGGAATAAACAGTAATTTGAAAAATTCTGGGCCCTCATTTAAATTAATCATTCAAAACCATTCAAAATTTTCAAATAAAATTAGTATGAATAAAAATTTTTTTATATCTTGAACTCTTTTTTGAAGGCTCAATACAAGAGTTTTTAAGCACATCATTTTATATTTTATAATTAAAATTTTATTGAAGAATATTTCCTTTAAAGAAAAGATTTAAGATTTAGAAATATATAATTTTTGATAAGCTATCGTACAAGCTGCAGATCAGATGTGAATCTGATTTAAATGACACATTTTCAACTCTCATTATATTATTTTAAATAATCCGATTTTAATAAAATTTCTACTATATAATTTTTATTTACCCTCATAAATTTATATATAGGGAAATTTATGAATATGGAATTTAATATGCATGGGAGTAGCAGGCACTTACTCAACCTATCTTTGGTATATGAACAGTAATTTAGAAAAACTTTTGTCCTTTCTATTTTATTTAGCCCCTTTTTAAAACCATTTTAAATATTTTTCTAAATAAAAATGGACAACCTAATTTTTATCTGTTTAAAATTTTTTTTAAATCAAATATCGAAGTATTATTTTTTAAAGGTCTTTTATTAAGATCCTAGAATTTAAAAATCTATCATGGCTTTATATTTTATAACTAAACATGTTTTTTATATGTAAGATATATTTCTTTTTTTATAAAAAAAGAATTTCAGATTTTAGAAAATATAATGACTTAGGTAGTTATCAAAAATATCTATAAATATGAAAGAAAATTTGACATATAATTTATTATTTCAGGATATATAAAGGAATTAAGGAACAATTTCACAGTATGATTTAATAAAATAAGATGCTTCTAGTAATTTGCCCTCATTTTGAAAATTATATTATAGGAAAATTAAAAATTAAATTTTTTTTTAATTGGATTTGAATTGCATGGTTCTTATGGAGAGGTAAAATACAGACAATTTGCCCATATGGGAGACTCAATTAAATATTAGTAAGAATAAATTGATTTAAATTATAAGCAAGTATTACATACTCTACCTCGATTTTTCAAAATTTTTGAGTTTGCTTTTTTAAAGACTGGACGAACGAGAACCAACCTCTTTTGATCTGTTCTAAAACTTGGCTCTGTAAGTATTTCTTCTCGGCCTAGTATTGTCTAGAAACATTAAAAGATAATTTTACTAATTTATTAATTCCTACAATTATAGGGAACTTTCTCGCACCAGATACTATTTGAGATGGATTTTAAGCTATCTCTCTAAAGATTAAGTATAAAGACTAAAAACAGTGGCTATTTACATTAAAACTTGGCTTCCTAGCCAGGAGTGTAAAATCGGGGCTGAATGGATTATAATATCTCAATATTTAACCATTAGGATAATTTTTGTCATGTAATTTAGGGTTTAAAATTATAGAATAAAGCCCAATCTCTAAATTTAAATGAGATTACGATTTTTATAAAAAGCGTTAATTTAATTAAAAGGCTAAGTATCATAATACAATACTGAAAAATAATTAATAAGAAATTCTTTGCAATTTTAATTTTTGAATTATTTTTAAATTAAAGGTTATTAAATTGGGTCTCGCGACTCCCAATCAAGGCTTAGCGCGCGGGCATGAGGAATGCTAGTCTCTTTAATTTTTGGTTGTTCGTGATAATTGAGTCAGTGATCTAATAGAGAGGTGGGGGATTGTAGTGAAAATCAAAGCTGTCAGAGAATCGAACTATTTCCCAAACCTTGCTCCGCTTGCATAAGACTCTCCCGCCATTATGAGACCCTATCTTTAATCAATAGTTGTACTAGTAATCGCTATGGAAAATTATCTGTCCGGTGCAAGAGTATGATGCA
The DNA here is from genome assembly GCA_027382625.1 of Tetmemena sp. SeJ-2015. Lineage (NCBI taxonomy): Eukaryota > Ciliophora > Spirotrichea > Sporadotrichida > Oxytrichidae > Tetmemena > Tetmemena sp. SeJ-2015. The sequence continues at coordinate 11,361 of JAJKFJ010020772.1, forward strand.
GTTATATTCACGTTGCAACCCTTTGGAGTTTATGTATGTGGAGTCTGACAATTGGCATATTAAACTGCTGATTTTGCTGAATGGTGATCACCTAACATCAATACCCATACTGATTTTCGTCAATTTGGAGCCTTTGTTGTTTATTTTTTTCCAGTAGCTGCGCCTACCTACAATTAGCTATCGGGTGTTTTGCCGTGATCGCTGAGACGGCAGAGTCAGATGTCCTCAGAGCGTGAACCAAAAGGGTTCAGGATCACTTATCTATAGCACAATATAATTTTGGTTTTAATACAGTTTTGAGATTTCAGTAAATACAATAAATTAAAAATTCTATTATCACAGATAAGAAGGGACGAAGAACTATCAAGTTTAATACTTCTTTTTGAAGCAATTATTTACTCAAATATAGTTGCTAATGATTTGATAATTTAAATTATTGAGCTAAATATTTCATCCATTATATTTATAACAAGGTAATTTTGAATACATTTGAGATGAGAGATCCTATATAGATTCTTCATTAATTTTGTAGAGTAGTTACATACACATTTTTCTTAAAGATAAATGACTATTTTCACTTGATATTATTTATAAAATTGTTTTAAATATTAGCTTGATTTAATTAAAAGACTATATCTATGTACTTATTAAGGCAAACAAATTTATATCTACCTTCAAAGACGGTGCCTAGTTACTTATTAGTAACATATCTTAAATTAATTTATAAATTAACATTGTAAAATTACTGCAAAATTCAAGAAGATACATAAAATTGTTCATAAACTGAAAAAATAAATGAATTTATCATAAATAAATCCTTAAGAAAAAAATATTAATTAATTTTGTCCTATTCTTAATTCTTAATGTCATTAAAACCTATTGGATTATAAATCCAAAAATAATTCCCTTTTTCAAGGACTTAGAACGGCAAACTTTAATTTTATCAGCTAATTGGAAACATATTCTTTCTCAATTATCTATTCAGTTTATTGATTTGTACTTAAGTTAAAAAATTTATTTAAAATTATAATTATAAATAATTTGTCTAAGATTTTATTAATTCTTTAAATAATTAAATATGCATTTAATTAGTAAGAAGTCGTTCTATCCTTATTTAATTTTAATTAGATAAAATTTATAAAACGAATTCAATAGTTTGAACTCTTAAAACATTATTATTTTTATTATTTAGATTTTAATACTTTTAATAATGAAAGAAATTCTTACTTATTTTACTTATATAAACAGGGCATAGAGATGGTTATCATTGGTATTATGGGTTGAATACGAATGAACGGTAGTTTGTTTTTCATACTTAAATTAACAGCTTGCTATTACGCAAGTTAGGATAATTGCTTCTCCTTGCAAATGGTTTTAATTTGAGAACATATAAATGCAAGAATTTAGCCTATCTGTTCTTATCTTTTACTTTTGAGTCAGTTATGATTTTCTCTCCATCAGCTTACAGTCTAAATCGTTAGTAAAGTCTATTCAATCTTACCTGATTGCCTTATAGCAATTCTTGCTGTACACACTCTAATGCCCCATAATGTAGTTCTATTGTACTCGTCGTTTGGTTATTTCATTCTCTGCTTGCTCCACTCTCTCATAAATAAATTTAAAACTTAATTTAGATGTTAACATTTTTGAGGCAACCATTTTTACAAGATTTTTTATCAACTGATTAATTTAATAGGAAAGCTTAACAATTTATTTCAGTTGTAAAGAAGTTTTTCCTCTTCACTATCTATTTTGGCATTCATAAATAAAATATAATTCGTATTCATCCCATGTTTGATACTAAATTATTGATATATTTAACTGAATAAATGCTGGAAAGCTTATTTTTAATATAGAACCATTTCTCTAAATTAAATTTGTATCCATGGGAGGTATATAAGCATGAGTGTCACACATATAAACTTTTAAAGTCTTCAATAAACATAAAGTATAATTTATCAATATATTTACCGAGTATAGTTACTTCACAGCCTCGGCAATCTAAAAACTTCAAACAATTAAAAAAATTTCAGATTAAATTAATGCAAGTTTAAATTTTTTAATTTTATCTTCTAAATAGGATCTTGAATTACTAAATTTGAGGTAAATTTTTATTTAATCTTTCAGTTTTTATATTTGAAGCAAAGTTATATTTAAAATAGCATCTTTCTGTTCAAGAAGTTTTTAATTAAACTAAATAAATCTCAAATTAACCACTTTTTAGTTTTTTAAAAATTGGCTTTGCTCCTCAATAAGTTTAATAACAAATTCAAGTTTCTTTTTAAGTATATTTTGCTCTTGGCAGTGATTTTAAAAAATTTTAGAATACTGATTCTAATTAAATTTGTAATAATTTATTTTCCATAAATTTTCTTTGATTTGTAAAGTAAAATTATTTCATAAATATACAATTATAAATTATGAAATTTATTACAAAAATAAATAATAATTGCTCTATAATTTTGATGCTAAAAGAAAATTAATTTTAATAAATGCTTGCGTTAGATTCAGTTTCACCACCCGCAAATTTTATTATAGTATAAAATTAAATCAAAATCGGTGATTTGTTAAAATATTAAATGGAGAGTTGCAACTTCGTTTCTGTTGAAATCATATATTCACTCCCCTGATCTGCAGCTTGTTCGATAGCTTATCAAAAAATAAATATGAGTTTCTACTTTAATAATTTCAACAGCACCCCTAAATTATATTATGTGCGAATTCTTCCTCATCTCCATACTCAACTTCATAAAGTAGTGTCGCATATAACTCTTTACTGAGAGCTCCCACAAAAAAGTTGCAAGGATAAAAGTTATAAGAATTTTATGATGAATCGAACGGTCTAATAATTATTAAGACAATAGAATTGGAATTGCAAAATTGATAAATTAAATTCAAATAATTTCAGACTCTCTAGCCTTGTTCAATGTCTGTTGGAGAAGAGAGTTCTATTTTCTAATTGTAATTGCTTTAATTACTTGTCCAGTTTAGTAGCTAATGGCAGTTTGAATTATAGTTCAAGAATTAATTAGATTGTAACCAAATTGAACACATTGTCATCTACTACTAATATCTGAGATCTAGAAAAGTTTTTGGAAAAGTTTGAAATTAATAGATAAAAGAAAATAAGTTTGACATTAAATATTAGGTATTTACATCTAAGTTGAAGTAAAACTCCATTCTGATGTAGTAAAACTCCATCTTTAAAATTTTTTGAAACTAGCCAATCAGAGACTCTGCTTTGCTTAATAATTTCTAATTATTAAGTCTCTGATTGGCTAGTTTCAAAAATTTTAAAGATGGAGTTTTACTACATCAGAATGGAGTTTTACTTCAACTTAGATGTAAATACCTAATATTTAATGTCAAACTTATTTTCTTTTATCTATTAATTTCAAACTTTTCCAAAAACTTTTCTAGATCTCAGATATTAGTAGTAGATGACAATGTGTTCAATTTGGTTACAATCTAATTAATTCTTGAACTATAATTCAAACTGCCATTAGCTACTAAACTGGACAAGTAATTAAAGCAATTACAATTAGAAAATAGAACTCTCTTCTCCAACAGACATTGAACAAGGCTAGAGAGTCTGAAATTATTTGAATTTAATTTATCAATTTTGCAATTCCAATTCTATTGTCTTAATATTTAAATTTCACACACTTTACCTGCCACCGATTTATTCCATTTTAATTTAATAATTAATTTAATTCTCTTTTTTATTAAGTTCTCATCAATAATTAAATTCAAATTTAAAGCATTAAATTTTGTCTAAGATTTTAAAAATATAAAATCTAACTTCCTATTTTTTAAAGATTAAAATTAATAAATTTATAATGTTAAAATCTTCTTCTGTGTTATATTTTCCAATTTTATAAATTATTTTAATATATTGTAAGCTAAATCTGATATGAAAATAGGATTGTTCTTATTTTCTCAGATTCAAAACCTTTATGCTAAGTATAAGATCTCATCTTCTTATTAAAAAAATAAGATTAATAAATTTGATATAATTCTCACAATTTAGTAGATATAAAATCAAGAGAGAAGTCTAAAATTGCATAAATTAATATTGCGGATTTCAATTAATTTTAAGAGTTATACATATAATAATTGACTGTAGTACTAAACAAACTAAATTTTTTACAACATGTAAAGAAATTTAAAATTTATGAGAAATCGCTTCCAGTGGCTTATATACATTTTAACTAGTAGATTTAAATTTAATGTTGCTTTTGTGATAAAATTTCTAATTTATTATATTAAAAGAACTTGCAATAGTATTTTGTTCATATTTATTTAAACTTGAATTTAACTATAACTCTTTGCACCTATAAAAGAAAGAAAATAGTTTGTAATATTTATCACTTAAATTTCACACTGCCATTATTTTAGAGTGTTCTTTGAACTATATTTAAGATAATAAAGATAGGAGGTTTACTGATTATGGAGGAGTAACTCAATCTAATCTAGAAGAATTCTTTATATTAAAAATTTATTCAATACATTTTAACTAGCTTTAGTTTGATAAGATTAGTTCTGATACTGCTAGAGTGTATTTGAGGAATTATTATTGGGCAAAATATATTTTATAAGAAGGTATTCTTGATAAACCTCTGCTAATATAATTCATATTCAAAATTGAATTTTATCTAAAAGAACATATGTGGTCAAAGATAACTATTCTCTCTTTCTTATTATAAAAAATGAGTTATATTGAGAATAGTGACTAAAATTACGATATCATTTGAGAATGTCACCCCTATAAATTGTATTTTAATAGATTAGGTGATTTTAAAAAGAATATAATATTCTATTTACTTAACTCTTTTTCTTAAAAATAAATTTAATTGGTCAAATGTAATCTATTTCTCTAATGATGGAACCATGTTGTTCTAATTAAATTTACTTCAAATTTGAGGAATTCATTTTAAAAATTTAAATTTTAGCTTTTTTAAAAGAAAACAGAGGATAAAGGAGAATTTTAAAAAAAAAAAATTTTTTTTCCCTTTATAAATTAAAATTTAAAAAACCAATCAAAAATTTAAAAACCCAATTTTTTTTAAAAATTTTTAAAGGGGGAAATTATTTAATAGTTTTTCTATTTTTTGAATTGAAATTGTAAATTAAGAACGAATTTTAAGCTTTCTGTATGATTAAAAGATAAAAAAAAGCAAGTAGCCGCTTTAAAAAGCATAAATATAAGATATTGAGGTACATTATTTATGAGGCTTCAAGCCTTTAATTAGCAAAATTTCTCATTAAAAAAAATAAAATTTTAAGTAGTTATTAAATCATAAGCAAATCCCCAATTCAGAAAAGTTTTTAATAATTAAATCATTGATCATTAAGAAATTAGTAGTCCAGGGTCGAGAACCTCTTTTACATGTAGTTATTAAATGGAAAGCGAGTAAGAATTATCGTGCTTGAGTCACCATTTTTTTAGAAGTTTGTACGTGGGCATTGATAAATATTATGATAAGTTTACTCTCATAAAAATAATAGATCAAAATTATTCAAATTTATAATAACTCAGAGCTTTAATTTTAAGATATCAATTTATTGCTATATTTTAAAAGTTCTAACCTGATTTGTATGCTCGTATCCGACTGTTCTATCCCGTGCAATATAATAGCTATTTTAATGGCGATGTCGCAGATGGCTACAGGTTTTTAATAATTAATTTAAGTTAACTGGAACAATGAGTAGTTTATCGAATAAATAATTATAATGATCGTGTTCCACTTTTGGAGGAGGATACAAGCCTCCATCAAAAGAGTTCACAATTAGCTTAGAAGTAATTAAAGGCAGCTCTGGAAATATTACCATTGCTGCATTTATTTTATATTTTTTAAATATATTTTTAAAAAGAAATTAATGTTTTTAAAAGAATAAGAAATTTTCCTTCTATGCTAATTAAAATTATGGACTAATTAGCTAAAATAATGATCTTTAAAATTCAAAATAGAGATAAGGATTAAGCTAAAGTTTTATCTTACTTTTTCTTTTTTTCATTTATAGCCATTAAATATTCATAAAATATAAATTATAATCAATAATTTGCAGAAGGCCAGTATCTATAATATAAATAATAAAATTTCTTTTTTCCAAAAATTTTAAAAAAATTAGGTTTAATTTTTAAAAATTTTTTGGGGCCGGGAAAAAAATTTAATTTAAAAAAATTTTTTTTTCTCTGGAAAAAAAAATTGTAAAATTTCTAGGTTAAAAATTAGTGTACTTTGGACAAAAATTAATATTACTCTAAATCTCAAAGAAAATTTCATTCCTTAAAAAAATTTAATTTGCTCATCTTTTCAAAATTAAGTAATTATCACCATTTACTATGATCAAATTTCTGCTCTAAATTACCCAAAAAATGCTAAATAAGGTTCCAAATAAAATTATAAAAGAATCATATTTGTGATTTTTAATATAAAATATTATGATTGCATATATTTGACTATTTTATTATCCAATGTTGAATTGCTAAGGAGATGCAATCATAAGTTAAATAAAATAATTAAATATATTTAGGATAAATAAGGTGAGATTTGTAAAAATAGCTTACTAATTTCATTATAATTTTAATTTATTCTATATGCTCTTATTTAGTTAAATGAATATAATTTCTCTTTGGGTTTATTAAACGTTCTTCAATGGGAATAAATTCTTGGATGAAACGATGACAAATCCAAGGAGTACTGTGAGTTCCCCTTATCTCACATTTTAAATAAATTAGTTCTTATTTTAGACTTCAACCATGCCTTACTAAATCATAATGGATGCAAGTGGAACAAATCCTGCTCCTTATCCAGGAGTCAGATGGATTTTATGGGATATATCTGGAAATTTAAATTAAAATGGCATCTACTAATCGGCTTTAATCAAACCTCCATATATTACAAAATTTATTTAATTTAAATTTTTTTATTGTATAAATAATATTAATTACTCAGAAAAAGATATTATAGTTTTATTTAATATATACTGGTAAATTTCATTAAAACATTCATTAATTATATAAATCAATCTCAAAAAGTAGATCAACTTGATAGAAATTCGAAGCCTGAAGCTATTTTATTTTATTTAAATTAAATTAAAAAAGAAAATTTAATTTAAACTAATTAAGAGCTAACAGAAATGGATATTGATCTTATTTTAATTGAGAAATAAGCAATCATAGTTCAAAAATTTTCTTTTCTTTTGTCGAATCATATTTTTCATTAAGTAATCAAGGGAAGGAACTAATATTCCTTAATAAGCAGAAAAGAGAGATTTCATTAATACTGCAACATTATCATAAGAGAAGTTTATTAAAAAGTTTTTAAAAAAAAAAATTTTTAGAAGCTGGTGGAAAATAATTTTTTAATATAAATTTAATTTATAAAATAAAAAAAACTTATAAATTTTTATTATTTTCCCCCCCAAAATATTTTTTTATCCAAAATATTTTTTAAAATTATAATCTTTATTATAATAAATCTGAATAATTTTGAATGCCAATCTATCTTTATCCAAACCCCATGCCTGCCGCTACTGTAAAAATTTAAAGGAAGAAATTGGCCCCAAATTTAATTTATTAAAAATAAATTATTGGGATCCCCCAAAAGGTCCCCAATTTTTTTCTTAAACCCCAAAAAACATTTTTAAAATTAAATTTTTTTTATTTAAAAAATAATTTTAAAAAAATATTTAATTGAAAAATAAATTAATAAATAACAATTTAAAAATTTTAAAAATTATCAAAAGGGAAAAAAATTTTCTAAATATAGAATTTTAATGATTATATCAGATAATTTATTTAAAAATTTAATTAAATTCTAGCTTAAGTTAAAAATGAGTGTAAGATTGTCTCTCAAAATCAAATTATAATTAAACCATTCAAAATATCACAAAATTTCATATATATTTTTACAACTTTTCTAAAGATTCGCTCAAATCTGAAAGCTTACAAAATTAAAGGAAAGATATAAAGAGATATTTATATCCAAAATTTCATTGAGCAACCTTACGGTGATGATTATTGAAGAAATTTTTACTAATTTTGAAAATCAAGAAATCAAGCAACAGATCAGATGTGTTAGAAATAATTCATGCAACTCTTTATATTAGCTAATCATAGATTTTATATAAATTATTATACTTTATAAATGAATTTTATACATTTTTAATCTTCAAAAAGTTTTATTGTAAATCATAATACATGACTTAATTATTATCAAAATATTAGATTATTATTTTCTCCATTAAATTCAAAATGGTCTGTATTAAAAATTAAATTCTTTTTGATAAATGTAACGAATTTGTTATTTTCCTAACTTAAAATCCTTTTAATTAAATATTCCAACAGTAAATATAATTATCAAGATCAATAATAATAAAATACCCATATCATATAAAAATAAAATTAAGATAAGTTTATATTAATTTTAAAAAAGTTAAAAAGATATTCCTTTGCTATAATGTGCGGCTTTACAACCAATCAATTAAATTAATTGATGTAAAATTTTATTAAACTTGGTAGAAAAAAATTAATTTAGAGCGATATAATTTTAATCAGATAATGAATTTTATAATTAATCCTATAAAGCCCTATTTTAATTTCTGCTTTAATTTAAAATAAGAGAGAAACTAAAATTATCTTTTAACTTTTGCAGGAGCACATTTAATTTTTAGATTTGTTAAAAAATGCAATAAGAACTAAAAATATAAGAGCAGTGCTTTATTAATATAAATTCAATTTATTTTAAATAGCATCATCCTTTTATATCAAGATTGTATTTGTATGAATTGCAAACTCATCGATCTTCTGAGTTGCTGTATTTTTGTGCATCTTTCTTGGGAATTAAAATAGCAGAAAATTAAGAAATTAACTTAATTATTAGTTTTCCACTATTATAAATATATAATTGAATCAGGAATTCTTGCCAATTGAATATTACTAAAATTATTACGGTACCTGGATAACCTACAATTATTATTTAATTATTAAAGATAAACAAGATGCTAAATCAAAGTGAGAACAAGCATGAATAATCATTTATAATTTCACAAAGAATAAAATTGTGGTAATACTTTATTTAAATTACAATTCAAGATTTTAATTATTCAGTTTTGATAGTTCACTTCGATCAAAATAGAGAGACTGTAATAATAATGTAAGTAATAAATGAATTATAAAATTCAGTTTTATATAGAAAAAGAAAAAAATTAATTATAAGATCTTTGCTTGAGCGAGATATTTTATAATGTTATTTTTAGTTGTCATTATAAATCCATTTACGTAATTGATTATAAAAAATCTTCGCCATTTTTAATGATAAATAATGACTAATTCTTAAATTTTAGAAAATATATTTTTAAAAAATATTATTTATTTTATCACAAATACTCTAATGAAATTAGAGTATTAAGTTTTAAAATAATAAGTATTATAAAATTTCTATTTTTCCTTGTATTGTATAAGTACCACCTCCAAAATGGAGTTCAATTCAGTTAAAATAAATGTATTTTTAATAAAAAATAAATTATTCTAAATTAATTATTTTCTGTGAAAATAAAATAAAATTTGCATTAAATGATTCATTTTTATGTTCAATAACTTGTTAACTTATGAAATTTTAAAGATGAAAATAAATAAAGATACATTTTGATTTAAATTGTAATTTACAATTTAAATTTTTAAATATAATTCTAATTAGAATAAGTTTTAACCAGAGTCATTCTTTGTTAATATATATAAATTATTTGTATACAAAATTATCTAGAATTTTAGGAAAATAATTTAGTTCGTTGTGTAGCTAAATTTTAAATTAGTAATAAATTAATCTTATTCAAGAAACTTAAAAATTCTCAAAAACCTTAAAATATATTCAATCTTTCATATTATAAAAAAACTCTTTTTTAATAATACTTAAGCTCTCTTTTATTTTTCATATTAATTAATTCTGGGGCCTATCTGCACTTGACATAACCCCATAGAGTTCTTTTTAAAATTTTATTAAATTTCTTAATCGCTTGATTGCTAATCAAACCTTCATTTTTTATTGCTAGATTTAATTATAGAATATTTAATTAAAAAATAAATAAACAGACTCTTCATAGTTTCAATAAAAGTTATAATTAAATATTCATGCAAGACCGATGATATTATCGAAATATAGTTAAATTAATTTCTCTAAATTGAGTAATGAAAGGTTTAAAAACTATAAAATGGGACTTGTTTTTTTTCTTTAAATTGTATATAAGACTATAAATTATAATACTATTTTTTTAACAATAAATTTAATTTTAAAGAAAGTATTAATTTATTTTATTTTATAAGGAATCCTTTTTTAACATAAGAAGATGCAAAATTAAATACTGAATAAGTATTTTTTAAAACTTAATTTTAGGTTTAATACGGCCCAGGACAAACAGGAATCTATCATTAATTGATTAATTAATTTAAAAACTAACACAATTGAAGTAATTATATAAAGCTTTATATTTATATATATTCTTATAAATATTAATATGTTTAAAAGTCTTAAAATATTCGGCTAATATGTGGTAAACTTAATTATTTTTAAATTAAATTTAGTCTTTCGTTTAATTACACTATTTATTAAATTTAATTTCAAAATTAAGCTAAAGTATGCATAAATATAGTTGGAAATTAGGGGCAAAGAAATGCACACCCCCTAAATATGAACAAAGTGTCAAGAAAAGTACCCATATAGTGTCAAAATGAGCTAAAAATGCAAAAATTAAGTGATTCAGTCTTTTAAAATTTACTAAGAGGGTCATTTTTATGGATTTCAGTTTTTATGATATGATCTATTATAATTTTTATTCCTCGAAAATAACTGAGTATCATTTCGAGACTCTACATGTAGCTATTTCTAAAGAGGGTATCTGCTCTATAGTAACTCCCTAGATAGCTGGATAAATTGAGAACTTATTTAAGCTGTGAATCGCAATGATTATTCTTAAAAATTGTCCTTATAATTGTAAGATTCTCTAAATATGTTATAGGGTTTATCAATGAGTTTGCAGTGTAATTTTTTGTAATTTCAGATATAGTAATTGGGCTCTTTACATTTAAACTTGTCATCTATTTCTTTAATTAATAGTCAAGTTAAGATTACAAAAAGTTTGATAAATCAACCAATTTTTATTAAATAAACTGGAGAGCTAATAATAATTAATTTGTAAATTAACTCTAGTATCTTTATGAGACCTTATATTCATGAGTAAAATAGAGCTCTCAAATAATTTTAAGGTCGTTTTATAAAATTTGCAATCAATTATTTTTACCATCATGGAAATGTAGAAAGTTAAAATTTCGCACTTCTTTTGCTTTTTTAGACGACTTTGGCATATAAGGGCGTTTTTTCATAAATTTTGATCATAAAAAGTGGGGGATGTGCACTTCCTTCCCCCCGAATATTCTTAAATTTGTAAATTATTGTTATCAGTTAAATTTATAGAAATTAATCTATAATTTTTATTACGATAATTTTTTTTCTCCTTAAATTAAAAATAGCTCCACAAATGAAAAAATTGGAAACTTTTTATAAAATTTTATTACAAAGATGGCAAATATTGTTTTAAAATTTATTAATTTTGTCATTGCATACATATCTTTGCTCGTTATTAAATTTTGATTATATCATTATTGAAATGTTATTTTAGGCCTTTACTTATTAAATCTTATAATCTTTTTTCATTAAATATGTGGTCAATTTAAGCATAATTTTAGCTAATTGATAACTTATCTTAATTACTAATTATTTAATAAGAAATCTTATTGGTTTATCAACGAATTATTTAAACATTTATCTCGCTAAATACGAATACATAACTGGCAAATTATTCAATTTATAAAATATATTTTTTATTTTTAAATATGCAAAAATTTAGTTTATGATCATAAAAAAAAAGACAAAATATTGAAATACTATAAAAATCCTATAAAAATATGACTATTATTTAATTATAACTATTTCCTTAAATGAAAATTAAAGGATGCTAATTTAGTATAACCACTTAATGAAGATATTGTAACTATTGCATATTCAGAGTGATCATTAATTTAATGGCCATCTTCACTGAATAAGACACATTCCTCATTCAGTTTATAAAAAATCGGTTAAATTAAATATCAAGTTACGTTCTTTCGCAGTACTTTAACTTTGTTAATGTGACCACTAGCCAAAAGCATCAATAATAAAAGTTAAATAGCAAAGGAGAAAAACTGTATACGACTATATTTTAGGCATTTGATTGAGTTAGATGATAATTTCAATTTCATAAAATAACTAAAGTTCTAGCCTCATATTCCTTCTCCATAAAGACGAAAATTTAAACCAAAAGCATACAGTTGCATTTCTTCTTCTTAGGTTCCTTAGGATTTATTCTATTTGAAAATGAAATACTAAATCTAGAAAGAGGTAAATCTAGCAATGTGACCATTTTATAGGATGAAGCTAAATTTCATCCCCACCCTAAATTATCATTCTATTCTTATATAATTATTTTAGTTAAATTTAAATAAATTAATATAAACATTCGTTTTTACTTTTTTAAGATGAAAATTTAATAGTTTGGTCCTTGAGTAATCTAAATTTTAGTTTAAATTCGCTAAAATAATTAATTTAAAGCTCTCCAAGGTTTTAATTATATGTTTAAAAATAATTTTTTTGGCAAAGTACTATACCTAAAGAAGTTATTCGGTTAGTATGATACTGATCCCATTTATGCTCATTTGAAAATAGATTTTCAATATAATCATTTATAATAGAAGAATTAATAAAATTTTTAGTAGCAAGTATTTATTTTAGTTTATAAAATTGCAATTATAAAAAGTTTTAAATAAGTTAAGTGAATAAGATTTTATAAAATTATACTCAAAGAATATACAGATTTATGATTAGGAATTTGTGTAGATATGTATTCAATAATAAGTTTAATATCTTACACTGATGATTATTAAATCAATCAAAATTAGTTTGAGAAGTTTAGTTGCTTTTGTGTATATATTCTCAAATATAATTTTTTTTAATTTGACAAGCCTCAAATGTGGACTTTATTTAAAAAAAATATGTGACTTATAATTATTTTTAAAACAAATTAAATCAAGCCTATTTCACTGCGAAAAGGTCGGATATATCTAATTCATCATATGTAGCAAGCTATTATCTTCAAAAAATCTGCAACTAATTAAATTAAAAGAAGACATTTTTCTAATATCTAAATAAATTAGGTATAAATATATTTTCTAGTAATGTAACTCTTTCTGGTCTTTTAAATATCATGAGAAAAACATTGTAATAATTTCACTGTAAATCTCAAGAATGAAACTAATTTACTGGCATTTATAAATTTAAGGATTTAAATAATATTTTTAACTTATTTTCTCTCTGTGATTTTATCAATAATTTTTCTTAACGCAACCTACTCTATAATTAAATTATAATTGTTATGGAGTGAATATGATTACATGATCGAGGATTGGCAAAACCTAATCAAGAAAAGTTCTTTAAAAAATGATTCAAATATTAAATTAGAGAAATTTTTAAGTGATAATCTATTTTAAATTAATGAGGGAGCAGGCTCCGATCAGCTTAGTGCATGATAGCCATCGAATACTGCCTTAGTCTAACTTTTAGTTTTTTGTCCGCGTTCAAAAGGGTTGTTAGTTGTGGAAGAGTAGACTCCTTCTTGATGGTGTAGTCAGTGAGGTATTGCATGCGCATGATATTAATCTCTTTGCTAATGCTGTTCAAAAATACGCAAATCAAAGCATTCTTATGTAAGGCTTGCCAGCGCTGTTGATCGGGAGGGATGCCTTACTTATCCTAGACACTTGTCTCCTCCGAAGTCACTTTCAAGTTAGGTTTATAGTTGTTGTTGATATTGTTGTAGTAGATGAAGTTGCTGAGGCATTTAAATTAACTTACCTCTAAATTTAAAGCGAAAAAATAATATGAAACGTAGAGCAAGGACTCAAACGCAATACATATCTAAGTTAAACCAATTTACGATCATGTATTCATGTTCATCCTATATTAGTAATAATTTTTTGATGCCGATTGATTTGACAAAACGTCATATATATCATCCATTAATCTAAAGCATATTTTTTAAAAAATCATCTTTTCATTTTTTAATTAATTTTTTAAAATAAAATTAAAAATATTTGTAGTAAATATTTTAATAATCGCCTAACCACCCAGACTATCTTATTTTAATCAATTAGAAATTATTATAGAATAAAATAATAATTATCCAATTTAGTAGTGGTATACATTTGGAGTTAATAAAATAACTTATAAATAAACTAATTAATTTTTTTATTACAATTTTGCATTTATTTACCAATCATTTTTATTCTAAAATTATAAAATTTAGTCAATGATTTTAATATGATGTTTATTTTCAAGTAGTCTTTCCAAATTATATCTATTTTTAGTTAATTTTGAAACAACGTTTTTATTCTCCGATTTTTTTATGTATTTTATAAATTTTAGTAGAAAAAAATAAAAAATAAATTTAATTTATGAGATATTAAATGTTAAAGAAAATCAAGGGAATTATTTCGGTATACGGAACTTTCGTTTGAACCAATTTTTTCTCCTAATTTTTTAATTTTTAGATATTATAAAATTTGAAAATACTTTTTTCAAATTTAATCTAACATAAAGCTATTAGCAATTTAGAGTATAAATTTTAAAGGAATTTTATTTTAGAATGCTCATTTTTGCTTTTACGAACTAGTTGGTATGCTTTACTTTTATTTTTTGGACTAAAAAATATTTTACTAATAATTGCGCGAATATAAAATACTCTATTTTTTAGTTACAAATATTTATAAGTCATAGCATAAAGTAGAAAGAAAATAAAGAGACAAATTTTTTAATATTATTGAAATTTTGATTAAAATATTTTATGATAGTATTTAAAATATATATTTAGAATTAGTAAAATAATATATTACTTATATTCCATATAAAATATTTAAAAAATATAGAAAATTATTTCCTCAAGAATATTAGAAATATCTAAAGACATTTAAGAAAAATCAAGGTTGAAATATCTCTAATTAAAACTTTTAGATAACAAAGAAAAAATTAAAAATAAATTCTGACATTCTCATTTATATATTTTTCATTAAAAATTCTATAGCATGTATATTTCTTTATTGATTTTACTTTCCACATAAAATTAATATTTGAGTTTAGGGGAGCAATTACTATTAAAGTTCATTTTAAGGATTCTCAAGTATTTAAACTAATTTTATTATTAAATTAGAAAGATAAAATCTATAACCTATGACTTGCCACCAAAGTCGGCTAGGCTAGGTTAGGGAGATGAGTGGTCCCTGCTACGTTGCGTTTTCCCCCTGAGGCGATATATTTTATTAAACCTTTTAATGTGTCTAATTTTTACTTGCGTGGATTGCGACGAGTTCCAAAGCCATGCGAGAACTGTAACACTCCCAAGCCGAAGCCAGCTAGCTCTAGATTAGAGACCTCGAAGTAAAGTGTTATGTGGCCCTAACAAGGAAAAATGGTTGCTGTAGAATTCCTCAAGGGATCTGGATAGTGAGCTGTAAGAGTATGTTATAGTAGTACTCATAGAAGAAGCCTGAGAAGGTGCTCATGTGATGAGTGACCACTGGTATTTGCATTACCTCAAGATCGCCTATCACCATAGAGTCATACTGGTCTAGTCAATTTGGCAAGCTTATTGCGTTATTTATCTTTTGCCTTGCCTGATCAACGCCGAATTCGAGGTTTTATGAGCTCAGTAGAGTCCAGCATTTTTAGATGTACTAAGAGTGAGAACTGAAGGGGAGGTCAGAAGTCAACTACATTAGGGGATTCTCTCTCATCCCTGAATAAGAGTGATGAGTGATCGCTGATTAATTGACGTCATAGCTAGCAAGTGATAAAGCGTAATTACACCTGTCGTAATCGTGTTTATATATGACCCGTGAGATTACTCCTTAATACTTTCGTGAATATTTTGAGTTAAAAATAATTATTTTTAAAGATAACAAAGTAAAAATAAAGGAATATGTTTAATTCTTAGCTCGATCATCTTAATTTAGTGAAAGATTTAAGAATAATTGATTATCTTTTGAGAAAAATAGATATCTTATGAATGTGTTCAATTTTAAAAAAGAATATGAACACAGCATATTTTTTGAATACATATTAGTTAATTAACTCCAATAAATTTACAAGATTTAGGAGAGACCTTTAAATGTTTAAAGTGTCATTATTTTCGAGTTTAAGTGCTCAGGTAAAATTTCTGTGCTACAAACTTCTTCTGTAAATTATATTTTTATGTAGTGAGTTAAATTATTAGGCCTAATCAATTTTCGTGTGTAATAAAATTAAATAGCAAGTCAAATTGAAGTTTAAAACTTTTTGTTGATCTTTTTGTTTAACTTATAAAAAATTGTTTTATCAAAAGTTTAATAACTTTATTTTTATCTTTAGTTTATAATACTTTTAAATTAAAATGTTTCTTATTTAAATTGATTAGTTCTATTTTATATATTAATAGATTTAGTTAATAAGCAGAGAGAATATCATCATTCATTTAATTATAAAATATGACCAAATAAAGAAATTATAATATTTTCTCTAATTTTTCTCTTTTTATATTTTATAATATTTTAAATAAGTCTAGAAGTTAGTCATACAAGGGAGTTTGTTTTTGTTTTATAAAATTTAAATAAATTGGTGTAATTTTGTAAATCAATTACTTTAAATTAAGTGAAGGCTAGGAATTATTCGATTTTTAAACTAAAAAGCTATTGATTCTCTTACCAGAGCCAAAAAATATTTTAAATTTGGTTAGGTCTTACTTATCATTGTAAAATTAATGCTCTTATGTCAGAGTATTTAAATTACTGCTGCTTTAATATGCTCCTTATTTAAGAAAATGGTAATGCCATTCTTGAACTTGAACTATTATTTTTTAATACTATTCTTATTTCTTAAATTAGAAAATGAATGAATAAAGCATTTGATTCAGCAAGAAATGCAGCAAAATTATTGATAGATAAATCTTTTAATGATCAATCTTTTAATAAAATTTTGACTTTGAACAAACTCTAAGCTATATTTAGCATAAATTATCCAAAATGACAGAGGAAAAGATAGCTTTTAATGACAAAATATAATTAAAGACAAAGATCTCTATGTATGAAAGAGTACTTATAATACAATTATATTCAACTTCTAAGTATTTTCATGCTCATAAGTTCAAATTTCTTAGTCAAATATAGATGAGGATATTACTTGAGATTTTTTAATTTAATTAAATCTCTGAAGCTAATCAACAAATATAATTGATTTTTGCTTCAAAAGATTATTTTTTATAAATTTTTCGATTAAAATCTTTTAAGTAAAAATTTTTTTTATTTTTTAATAAAAAATATAAAAATAAATTTGTCAATTTAAATATGGAAAATTGTATTAAAATTTTTTCATTAGAAATATTTTTTTACAACTATAAAAATGGAAAATTTTGGAAAATAAGCCATTAATTTAGCTCTATAAAATTAAAGTTAAGCTTTATAATATTTATATGAATCGCGGATTTATATATTTTGTTGAATTTTTTTTGTAAATATTACCATTTAAATAGAAATCTTTGGATTAGATAAGGTAAAATTTTTGAATTCAATTAATGATTGAATATTTAATCAAAGTTGCCCCATTCTTAAATGCAAATTCTTAATTAGACTAATAAGAATTAAAGCCTTCGAGTTCCTGAACCCCTATTTGAGAATTGATGACCTCTCCACCTTCCAATCATGCTTTATTGAAGAGTCTCCTTCTACTGATTGGCAGCTCTTTCTCTCAGGGTCTTGTGAAATAATTAGCTCATTAAGTTTTAATCTCTTAATCTCAAGATAAGTATTTCCTATTCTTCTGAGTTTTTTGTCTGAAGTCTCCTGCTTTTCTATTCACTCTTCTTTAATTTGTCTTGCGCTACTGCTCAAAGCTAGAGATATTTTTGCTCTTATGCTTCTCCACGCACCTAATTCTCAATCTCATCGGCCGACTTTTCGATATCCGCAAGACTGAGGCCAGAGTAAAAACATAGAGGGCAAATGCATGTGTCTATTCTTTCTCTCAATAATTATTTTCTTTGGTCTGTTTGGCAAAGGCGCTTGAAGCGCACTATCAGTGAGTCTATTCTTGCCTTGATACGAGGTTGAGAAGGGGAATCAG
>JAJKFJ010020773.1:0-34256 GCA_027382625.1 Tetmemena sp. SeJ-2015
ATTAGCAATACAAAGGTGATAGGCCTTATAGTTCTGGATTTTTTTGATAAAACTAAGTTATCCAGCTGAAATCATTTTAGCGTGCAAGAATTAAAATATAAGTGCAGGGGTTCATAATTGTTGTTTATAAAGATTCTACCACCTGCAAACACATTATATTCATAGATTGAAACCACGTCTAATTAAGTAACAGATTAGGTTGGCAAGATTGCAGGAATTTACGATTACTAAAAGCAACTCTCTCCTCAAATCATACTCAAATGGATAGCAACCCAAAATATCAAAGCTTTTGCCAAATTTATAAATTAAGCAATTTAAATTAGTCAATAGAATCAAATATGTTTTAGTATCTCTATTGGATTTAGAGGCCATTTTTCACTATTTTTATTTTATAAGTTCATTGAAATTATTATTTTTAATATAATAATTTTTCAAGTATAATAATATGTCTTTTGAAATAAAAACTCTGGGGAATTATAATTTATACTTATTTATTTTGCCTTGATTACCTAAGTAGATGAATATTTTTAGCCTTTAAAAGATCTATTCATTATTAAATTAATTATATTATATTGAAGAATGGATTCTTTGTTTTAATTATTTTAATCTTATTATACACAAGGTATGCCTACTAATAAGAATCTAATTGCTTTTTATCATCTAGCTCAGTCATTAATTTAATTTTAGAATAAATTAAATAGTTTCAAACATTTATATCTTAAGTTGTGTGGCTTAAGACTCTTAGCTTTTTTAATTTCTCTATTTCTGAATTCAAGTAGATCATTTAATAAAAATAAGAAAATTGTACAAATAAAATTAATGGATATATAAATTCCCTTATTTGTGTATTTTATTATGTCTATAAAATGCTTTCACTCTTTTAAATTATAATTTTGAAATACAATATGAATAAGAAACTAAATTTATCTTTAAAAAAATAAAATGATATCAATTTAAATAGGAGCTCTTATAATTTTGTAACTCGTCATCATTACACATTTATAAATAATTTTGGCTCATAATATTAATCTTACTAAGCCTTTTAGAGCTTAAGGTTTGCTATTTTCTTACTATAAACGATCCTGTAAATCCTAAAAGTTATTCAAATATATTTTAAATGATAAAGGTTTAAAATAAATTTAGTGTAATTATAAATCTTAATCATTAAAAGAAAATGAAATTAATCATTTTTATTATAATTAATATAATATATTTTTGTAATTTTCAAATCAATGTATATTAAGAGGGATAATGTTTAATTAAAATCTAGATCATCATGATCTTGAAGCTATGGAACAGTCTAGCTCAATATATTTAGATTTAACTAGGACTAAGTTTCGATATAATTTCTCCTCTACATCTTCTTCTTGGGTCTGTTTCTTTAACTAATTTAATTAGCCTATTATTTTAAGATAAATTTTAGTGAATGCAGATCGATTGGTGCTTGCCATTCTTCCACTCCTCTTGCTCTTTGGATATTACAATTATTTATTTTAATCATTATAGTTTAATCATCAAAATAAATTAATTATGTCATAGTATAACTAATGTCATAAGTGACTAAAATATTTATGCCTATTTAACATCTTATAAAAATAAGTGATAATTTTTCTGACGCTTAGTAAAGATCTCTTTCAATTTAGTTATTATTTGTATAATTGCTCCATCTTTATACTTAATAAATTAAAATGAGAGGTTTTAATTTGGAAGAAAAGACATAGAGCGGGTTGAGTTGTTGGATTTAGTGAGTGGGAATACTTTCTCTATCATCTGCTGATTTTTGCTCGCATTTTCAAAATCGTAAGCTCCTTCGTAGGTTTCGTTCATCATAGTGTTTATCGTATTGTTCATGTCCAGCCAACTAATTCTATTTAAATGAGTAAAACTAGGTGTGGGAGAATTTTCTAATCCCTTTTTCTTTGTATTTTTCTTAGATCTTAGTCTGCTTTTAAAATAGCAAAATATAAAATAAGAAGATAATTATTGGCTTGATATTGGATTAGAAGGCTAAAGTTGGAATTACTTAGATCCATAAGCATCTTCTAGGGAGTCGAAGTTACCCACAGGAACTTCATCAGTCTATTTTTTAACTTTCTTCTTGCATCTGCTCTTATACAATTTAGTATTTTAAAATAAGAATCAAAATTTAGTATTTAATTATAATTAATAAGTGTGCAATAAGTCGTATCTTCATCTCCTTTAAAGATGATAAATATGCATTTATTTAATTTTATATTTTATTCCTTGAGAGAGAATGCCATAGAGATAGCAGTGTTGCCTCCTATCGCTAGCCCTGTAATTAAAAAATAAAAGATATTCCGATAACTGAGTAGCCTGAGTACAGCTGGAAATACTCGTCACTTTAATAGTCAAACCCATCGATGTACAAAAGCAGATGATAGCAAAGACATATTAATATGAGTATTTTGAGTATATATTCACTATGACACAAAATGCAGAGCTCGTTAAATATTTCTATCTTGTTCTAAAGAGAACTCTCGTAAGGCTTGAAATTCAAGTAGAAGATGCAAATCAGTAGAGTTAGCAAGTAATTTATCAGTACTTGCATATACCCATCCTCCAAGAAAACCTAGATGTAGCACAGGATTAAAATATGGGAAATTTTTTAACTTATTTGTTTAAAATTAGATTAGTCTCCTTGTGAGAAAGAAGATAGAGGGAAGGAGGGTAATTCTACGGTCAGTTTTTAGACCATCCCAAAGGGAGCTGAATTTATGCTGAATGCGTTTGGACTTGAGTCTTTTGGTTCTAAACATTAGAAGATACACTGCTAGTCCTAAGGTTGCTAGACACACTATAATCAGTGCATAAGAAAGCACCAAACTCAAAACATTAAATAAAATGCATGTTCAATTAATAAAACAGTCGACTTATAAGACAAGTTCACATTAATTTATATAACTATAAAAAACTAAATTCACATAGTTGAGATTGATGAGAGCACACAGAAATAGTTCGATATATGCCTCAATTATGAATCTCAAGAATTTAAAATTAAATTAATTTGATAAGAAAAAGTTGTACAATGTTTTATTTTTCATCCAACGGTACATCCGACGAAATCTTAAATAAGTTAAAGAGTGAAAAACTTACTGCCTATTTTTGGAAAAACTTAGAAATTTTGAAATTATAATGAAACCTATTATGAATCCATAGATCATCAAGTAAAGAAACATGCACTGTAGGTTTTCTATGATCAACATGCTGTTGTAGCTTTAACTATACTAATTATAATAATTTATAATAAAGTAAGTGTTGCTTATTATAGTTTAGTTAAGTTCTGAATATGATAAAGATAGTTTAAAAGATATCCATTTCATTGAAGTTATCATTATAGGGATAGGTATCGTGAATATTGTAAATGACGTTGAGGATTTCCTCAGATGGTATAACGTTGAAGTTTGATATGTCCATTATCACTTAACGAAAAAAAAATATATTTGCTTTAAGTACTTGATAGAAGTTCTTTGCATTTTCAGGTATATCAACATTAAAACTAATTTAAAGCAAACACAATTATTTAATTGTTAAGAGGAAGGTGCGTGATGATTTGCATCTAGTTTATCATACCCCACAAATATTGTAGAGTGGTAGATCTGTATTATATCATTGAGAGTTGATGCTTACAAAAACAAGTTGAAGAATATATTAGAGAAAACAAGCAGCTTGAGTAAGCTAACGTCAGTGCCTGAATTAGCATCAGTTTAATCCTCTTTTAAGATTTTAAGTTTCATAAAGTAATCTTACAGTTGGATGAAAGCTACTGGGGAATTCTGAGCTTGTTAGAAGTAGTATTGCTAAACATTTGAATAGCCTCATCTTTTGAATTTTACACCAATTGTCTCGCCCACAACTGAGCATAGTCCAAACTCTAAAGTTAAACTTATCATACTTAATAAGCTAGCTTACATTCTTAGAAATTACTGAAGGGTCTTCAAACCAAAGTTGTAAAACCATCGAAGTGCTCGACAAGCTAACCAGTGTTGCGTTGTAAGCAGTCTTAGTCATATTTCTTCCATCTGCATCTGCAATCAATAGATGAAAGTCCTTAAAGAAAAAACTAAATTGGTTAAATTAAAGAGAGTCCAATAAGTTTGCTGTAAAATTTTTCTTGATATATTATAATGAGTTGAAGGACACTAGCATTTAGCCCTTGGGACTAATTGAATTGATTTTAACATCTAGTGTATAGAAATCTGGGCTTTTAACTATCTGATTCGGATAAAGCTTCAGCCAGTTAAAGTCGGAAGAGTCTATCCCGTAATCAAAGCTCAACTTAAATATTGCTTTATCTCTGGCATCCTCATTTGCTATTCTTCCATCTATCACTATAATTAAAACTACAGTATATTCAGTTTTAGTAGCAGTAGTTGGAACTGAGATTATAATTTAGGTTCCTAGAAGTTGGATAAAAGTAGGCTGTGATTTAGAATCTAAGGTGTATACAGTGAAGGTTATTGATCCAAAGCACGAAGTTACTTTGAAATTCTCCAGGCTTATCTGTTTAGTCTCGCCTAGCTTTAATCGAACTGGAGATACTAAAAAATAGTATTGAATAATAAATATGGTTGGCGCTTTGATTGTACAAGGCTTATAGAATGCAACTGAGAAGTAGGTATTTGTGGGGCTAAAATTTTGCAAAGTGCCTGTAAGTGTAGCTAAATAAGTGTCATTATATCTGTAGTCATTCAAAAAATAATTTGAAATTCGTCTTTATTGAAATTGTGTAGATATCACTATTCGAGGAACTCTCAGTAATAGAAGCTAGTGGGGTGGCTACTCTGCCAGTAGCTCCACTCACAAGAGTTAACGAATAAGTCATTTATCAGTAAAATGAATTAATTAAAACTTGAAAATCATATATTAACATCCCGCTATCCAATTATTAAATCTAATCTTGAGAGCGCTTTTGGTTATGAAATAAATTTGATTTGGAATAGTCTGCGCAGCTAAAACTCTGTAGTCACATCCTTTGATGTATACCGTGAAATCTCTTGAGTACAAGACATTTTAAAAGCAAAAATATTTTAAGTGACAGTGGTCGAGGTTACACTAACATACTACATCTAAACAATGACACCAGTTGCAGCAGTTAAGTGATTAGGATTAGAAGTGCTTATTAGTAGAGAAGCTTTATTTGAAGAATATGTAGCCTGATTGATATTTTAAGTGAGAGTTAAGGCTCCATTAATAAAACCAGCAGGAGGAGACACCTAGTAGAGTTAAAGAGTGTATTAGCATAGTATTTCATTAACTCCAAACTTGCTCGTAATGTCGTTATTTTGGGCAGGTGAATTTAGTATGTATGAAAATGAGTAAGTATTTGAGTTAAAATTATCTTATCAAGCTGATATAATTCAATTGTTAATTTGGGATGGATAGACTGCTAAAATCATAGGTACTATCGCAAACATAACTAACAAGTCTTAGTGTAATTGCAACTCTTATAGTGAATTTCTCATTAACGGGTTTAATGGGAATTTGAAGTTTGGCTGTGAAAGAAGTTCCTACACTTGCAGTTGTAGCAATTAGTGATAGCGATATTTGTCCTGAGCTCTATGTGGCCGATATTGTAGCATCAGAGCCAGTGTAGCCTTCTAGAGTCACAGTCATTAAGGAGAAGTCAAAGTAGTCACTAGTGCAAAGACTGCTATCAATTGAAAGACTTCCTATTTTAATCAACATATATTCTTTATTAATTTGCTTGACTAAAGTCTGAGATCCTGCAGTGTTAGCAATGTCTGTTAAAAATGCTTTTAAAAAATAAATTCATTATTCATTATATATCTTAAGACTAGTTAATTCTTCTAAAGAAATTTTTTTACAAATAAAATTCTTCATAAATTAAAATTCTTTTTTAGAGATTATCTTGAATTAAAAGTCTATTATTTTTAAATTTATATTATAAAAGTCAAAACTTTTCTCCGAAACCCTTATCTAAGTAAATTGTGACTTATTATGTGTGATATATATATTATTTTGATAGTATTTGGCAATATATATAATTTTGAGATTAAATAATGTCTTGAACGTAGGAGGATAGAATGGTGCTTGAGATGCTGTTAGATTAGTAGCAGCTGGTCTAAGTTTGGAAGTAAGTGGTATAGTCAAATATGGTTAAATTACTAAGGGAGCCGAGCATATTTGTGAGTGACTGAGCATAACTTTAAGGGGCTAATTAAAGCAATAGATATGTATTTTTAGATTTGGCCATTTGAGATGTGAGGAGATTAGTGGAAGTCAAAGCTGGGGATTAAAATAAAGATCTCACAGCGTATGTGAGGGTAGCTAGATAAGTTTATACGCTGCTTTATTAGCTAAAACTTTTAAAAAATGCGATTGAGTAAAATTAATACGATTGAATAGTAGCACTAGTCATTTATGGAGTCCACAGTTTGCCCATCGTTTTCAATCATGTACATGTAGCTGGTCTGCTTTGAAACTTAAATTAATCAGCACGTATATTGCAATTAATTTGAGAAGGAAATCCATGTACCGCTGGGATTAGTGGGGTTATAATCTGTAGTGGCGTAGCCTACTATTCCTCAAATATATTTTTATAAATGTCAAAGTATTTCCTTAATTTGGATAATAAAAAGACCTTGGTAGTTGAAGTTGTATATCCTGAGGATGGAGTATCTGTAAAAATAGACCCTATGAATTTGGCTTTCAAGACAGCTATCTCCACCACGTTTATATTAATCTAAAATTGGTAGTTTGAAGTCATGTCAGAGTACTGAATCTTCTGAAAGAAGTAACTTATAATTTAATTTAATTTGTTTAAATAACTTCTCACTCCTGAGTTTGAAGTGGTGTAGAAGAATACTCAAGTTATAACACTAATAAATAGAATGAGCTTTCTTTATCAAAATTAAGTTATATCTTCTGTTTCGCCGCAACTATAAATAATAGCAAAGAATTCTGAGGTGAGTGCGTTAGCTTCCTGACCAGAAGTAGTAAATGGTTTTGACTGCGTTGTTGTATCACCTTGTGTGAATGATTTCCTGAGATGTTACTCCGCTTGAACAATTAAATGTTCAATTTATGGATAATTATGGTATATATTAATTGGTATATAAATTTTAAATTTGTTGTAAATAAGTCTGATAATTATATTTCATATTTCTTTTAAATTTCCTTCTCAAATCAAGCCTAATAATCTAAAATGTTAGTTGAATAATAATAATAATAATTATTATTCATTATAAGATAGCGCCAAAAATATATATTAGGAGTAATTGATAATTTGTAAAGAGTTTAAAATTTGGATGAAAATGTAATTATTTAATGCTTGAAGTGTACGCTACTGTTTAAAGGAACTCATATCTCTCAAATCCATTTATAAAATTTTGAATGGCGAAATCGAATGCTATGAGGTTTAAGTTTTTTTCGTAGTCGTAGCTATATCCGTTTATGTAAAACATTAGACTAGCAGACCCACCAATTAGTCTCACTGCAAATGGATTTGTGTAATCTGCTGACAAGTCAAAGTTTTAAATTTAAATTAGATTCTTACTACATCATAAATCATCTTTATTTATATATAAATTTAGGCAAACTTTCAATTATTGTTCCTTAAAATATTTTAAAGCCAAATTAAAAGCAGTCTAAATCTAATTAACATATTTAATATGAATAAAGACCAAACTTTACACAAAAGATATTGTCAATAAATAGCAATATAATGTTTAAAGTTGTTTTTAAGTTCCCCTATCCTGCCATCATTAAAGTAATATTTAAATTAATAGATTACGTACTCAGTAGATGGTGAGGTTTGATAAAGTTTTATATGTAGTGGGAAGTTGACCGTACTCAAAACACTTTAGTGTATAATATTTTAAGCAGCGAATCCTGTAGGTGAGGAGACACTGCTTTACACAGTCAGCACAGCAGCCTAGCTAAACAATATAAATAAGTTTGAGGTTAGATCATTCACATGATGGTATCCAATCAGCAAGTATATCCAACAACTTAAAATATTTATATGCAATAATACAATTCAAATATTTCCAGTTGTTGCTAGCAACGACGTGAGAGTGAGCCTGTAAACCAAACACGTTGGGGGAGGATGAGAAGTCTGAGAAATCAAAGGTAAACAAAGATTTGAGGTCTCCGTCTGAGGGATCCAATATTACAAATCCTAATTTATTAGTGGCAGTAAATTTAGCCAAGCCACTTAGAATAGTCGTAGTAGCGCTGCCAATTGCTACACTGATCACCTCAATCGCGATATCTAATAAACTAGAATAACATTATTTAATTGATATTAGGAATAGACTGCATGAATTTGATCTTTGAGGTAGAGACTTCTACTTTTGTAAAGTAAGCGACTGGCTACGTACTAGAGCCGGTAAGAGTCTAATCTTTTGTAAACCCTCC
The DNA here is from genome assembly GCA_027382625.1 of Tetmemena sp. SeJ-2015. NCBI lineage: Eukaryota > Ciliophora > Spirotrichea > Sporadotrichida > Oxytrichidae > Tetmemena > Tetmemena sp. SeJ-2015. The sequence goes on from JAJKFJ010020773.1 coordinate 8,401, forward strand.
AATATAAAGATAACCACCTTGGTATTATGCTGCTGTAAATTAACTATCTTGCGAGTGCTATACCTCTACTGGGTACTTGTAATTTATGCAAGTAGTCATTGATTAACTCCTGCTAACATTTTAATTGCTAACATTTTATATTTTTAAATTGCTAAGCATGGAAAAGATAACCATCAGAGTCGCAACTAATTATCTTTGTGCTATTGTTCATTTATTATAAGCGAAGTTGAGCAAAGAGAGAATGTTAGCTTTTCGCTCTTTTCTGTGTCCTATTTTTAAGTGATTCATAATTATTAAAATATCCGTAGATGAAAAATAACTTAAATACACATATTTAATGTTATGGATGCTCTTTATTATTTTAATCTGAACATTTCTATAAGTAATAAGCTAAAATAGACTATTAACAAATTTGAAATAGCCAAGAGGGGTTAATGATTTTTTAAATTTGCTGCTCCATACTAAAAAAATAGACAAGCAGATTTCGAAAATCATAATTTATTTATGTAGAGAGGTTTAATTTGGAAAAAATATTTTGGTCTTGATGTTAAACTCCAATCTTGGCTGCTAGATCAAGTTAAATAGAAGATGGGCCTAATTAAATGCGCAAAATAGCTTATTGATTACGAGACTATTTAATTAAAATTTAGAACAATATATGAGCTCGAAAGTAGACAGGAAGAGAGCATGGAATTTTCAAGGAAAATTAAGTGAATAGTGAGCTGAGATATTCTACAGGTTTTCTAATTTAGTAAATCCTTGGTAAGTATTGTGAAAATGTAATAAAGAGGCTCATAGATCATGTGAGCCCTTAGCTTTGCAAAAATATTATATCACAAATAGAACTCATTTATTCTAGAATAAAAACACTTCTCTTCGAATTGTTAACTTTAAAAGAGTGATGATACATCGATGAGGATGAAATTATCAGATACAATGCGAAAGTTATTCCTTACATAGCTACTTTCTCTTAGAGGTATCTTGTTAGAACAAGCCATTTTGCATCATTAAACTATTAGGTTATTCTTAAAGCCGTATGTCTCCAAGTCTTAATAGAAGGCCTTTGCCATTTTTCTATTTCAAGTCTAACCAAATTTGATTAGAGATTAAATATGAAGGAGATACGAGGTATAGCAGATAGTAAGTATGTTAAAATAAAACATTAAGCCCTTCCTGAGTCTATAAAGTGCGGTAAATAGGACCAAATAATGGTCTTAACAATGATATTGTGCAACATTGAATTTAAATATGAAACGTCTTTTAATTAATTTGAATTACATTAAGAATACCTATTAAATAAATATCATTTGCGGCCTGATCTCTAAAGTTCCTAGCTTTAAGATTGAGTAACGAACTAAATTTAATCTCAACTGCAAAGTCTCCAATAGTCAAAAAGTGACAGTTTGCTTAATTAATTCTGTGACAGCAATATCTTGATAAAGCAAGTAAAAGAAAGTGAAATTTAACTTTTCAAAGTTTGGTTTATATATTCCCTAAGGGGTACTTAATTCCTCAACATTTATTTAATTTAAATTACGAAGACAAAGATATTAGTAGGAAGAGATGGGAAGGGATAGAGAGAATATATTAGAGATGTAAGAGTGAGTATTTTGAATTTTAGAAAACAATCTAAGCAACAATAATTTATTGGTAGGTGCAGATGAGTGGCGTGTGCTCACTTCTTCTTTTGGGCGGCCTTGGTGACCTTGCCAGTCTGTTCCTTCTTGACGACTTCCTTGATGACACCGACGGCAACGGTTTGCTTCATGTCTCTCACGGCGAATCTTCCGAGGGGTGGGTATTGGGCGAAGGCCTCAACGCACATGGGCTTCTGGGGGACCATTCTAACAAGGGCGGCATCACCGGACTTGATGAACTTGGGCTCCTCTTCGATGACCTTACCGGATCTTCTGTCGATCTTGGACTCGATCTCGTCGAACTTGCAAGCGATGTGAGCAGTGTGGCAATCGAGGACGGGTGCGTATCCCTTCTGGATTTGACCGGGGTGGTTAAGAACGATAACCTGGGCGAGGAAGTTGGTGGTGTCCTTGGCTGGGTCGTTCTTGGAGTCGGAGGCGACGAAACCTCTTCTGAGATCCTTGACGGAAAGGTTCTTCACGTTGAATCCAACGTTATCACCGGGCTCGGCCTCTGAGAGGGACTCGTGATGCATTTCGACGGATTTGCACTCAGTCTTATAACTACTTACACTTATAGGATACTTTATAAGTAATGAAATGAGTGGTCACGTTCATGGGAGCGAAGGTGAGGACCATACCGGGCTTGAGGAGTCCAGTCTCGACTCTTCCGACGGGGACAGTTCCAATACCACCGATCTTGTAGACGTCCTGGAGGGGAAGTCTGAGGGGCTTGTCCTTGGGTCTCTTTGGCTGGTCGAGGTTGTCGAGGGCAGTGATGAGGGTGGTTCCCTTGTACCAGGGCATGTTCTCGGAGGCCTCCAACATGTTATCACCGAACCATCCGGAGATGGGGATGAAGGGAATCTTGTCGGGGTTGTATCCGATCTTCTTGAGGTAGTCGGCCATTTCCTTCTTGATTTCGTTGAATCTGCCTTCGCCCCAGTTGACGGACTTGTCGTCCATCTTGTTGACGGCAACGATCATTTGCTTGACTCCCATGGTGAAAGCGAGGAGAGCGTGCTCTCTGGTCTGTCCCTCCTTGGAGATACCAGCCTCGAAGAATGTAATGAAAAGTGATATCTTATAACTTTTGTAAGCAAATGAGAGTAGCTATCATAAAAATGAAACTGGAAAACTTTAGTGCTTGAGAGAGATGATTTTTAGCACTCATAAAAAGTGTGATGAATTTCGTGGAACCATAGTGAAAGCACATATGCCTATGCTCATTCGAAAGCTCTTGATGCGTAGAGTAAGAATATCACACTCATTTCTTGAATGATGATGAGTTCGCAGTGTGCGCGCATGAATGATTGAGAGTGGTGAGAGCGTTGCGAGAGTGGATTTCCATATTAGTAGTGATTGATTTATTAATTAATAATTATTAAATTTGAAATTAGATTCGAAAAAGAGGTGAAAAGCATGCGCGCAGACCAAGCTAGTAAGTGGTCTAACTCGGCGCAGAGAAACGATAATGGGGTGCAACCCTAGTGATTCGTGATCTCCGCGTCGAGCTCTACAAGATGGTGGAATAATATTGAGGTTTTAAATTTTTTGATTTTCCCGATCATAAGCATTTTTGGATTGGTGAGATCTGCGTTGTCTTAATTAAGTCTTTTCTGTAATTTTGGGAAAGCGTGTATATCATATATAATGATCATTAATATCAATTCATTAATTCACTAAGTATATAGGTTATGGGGTTTATAACTAAAAAAGACGTTAGATTTATATTTTCAAGTCCTATCAAGAAGAAGAAGAAGCTTTATTAAATTTTTTTTCTCTCAAAGTACCTTCATCATAATACTAGATAATAAATCTTCAGAAAGTGGCACGGCACGTAAAATCAAAATAAATTAAAATAATATAATTTTTGCTTTTTGGTAACAAAAAAATAATTTTGCAATTTAAGAACAAAGCATTTAATTTTTAGAACTATTTTAGCTTGTGGATATAAATTATACCTTCCCTTTAAACTGCATAAGTATCCTACTGTAGTATAATTCCTATATCTAGCAATCCTATCTCAAATTTGAACATTTTAAAATTTTAGATGTTGTTTCTGTATAGGTATTTAATTTAAATTATATTTTAGCTTTGGAGAGAATCCTACTTGCATAACACAACTCAAACTTATACTGTTAATCCTTAAATCTACTTTATAGGGTTAAGGAATTTCTATCTGCCCATTTTGTCCATTCGATCCTCCAGTGCTGCTTGGATCCTCGTAATAATCGTTAATTTATTATAAAATAAATCATCTTAACCACCGCTGCTACTCCCTTCACTTCCACTTGATCCATCATCTTAGCTAGTGTCATTTTTAGTGCCTCCACTTTCACCATCGGTTGGATTGTCGCTAGAAAAAGAATTATAAATTTTGGGAGGAGGATTGGTGATAATAAGTTTAATGTCCATCGAGTTAGTAACTTGGTCTTAGACTATATTTCCTTCACACCTGATTAAATATTGCTTGGCATTTGATTGAACGTTATTAAAATAAAATCAATCTTCAAATAGCTAAAATTATTGCTTTATTTATTTAATAGTTTGTACAGTTAATGCAAGGGAGGAAGAGGAAAACTTAATAAATGAAGGCAGCACTTCGCCAGAAGATAGAGTTGCTTTGTAAGTTATATCTCCAATACAATTCTATTTTCCAAATGCAGGTAAGACAACTGTGAGAGTTGGATTACCCGTTTTGTACTGAAGAGTTTTTAAAATATATTTTAATAATTGCCATAACCCCAGGTAAAATTTAGCAAGGAGGCAGCACATACAGATTAAATGAGGTAAGTAACTTGTTCTATGACATTTTATGTACTTGGATTTACTATTTTGGCAGTGATATCTATTTAATAAGTATTTATGAAGTCATTATTAGGAAGGGAGTATATTAACAACCTCCAAAATGGAGTTCCCCCTTAAACCTCACTCATATATAAAAACTCCAACAAAAATAGATATTTTTTTTTAAGTTTAGAGAACAGATAAAAAAATAAATACTATTCCCGTGTTTTTCAAAACCCTATTAGTATCATAATCTTTCACATCAAAGACAATATATGTGCATGGATTCAAACTAAATTAATAAAAAATATCAATTTTATTCTTCAAATAATGCTCATGCTTGATTTATATTAACAAATTTAAAATGTTTAAAATAAATAAGAATCCGTCCATTATTGAGTAAGATTTACAATTACTTTGCCCATGTTAAACTAGTAATATTAATTAGGAATTGTTGGACTGTTAAATAAATTTAGGTTGCAACCAATTATTTCGTAGTATAGAGTATCAAAAATGTGCTATCTAGCAATGAATCTATTTTTTTGAAAATTAAAACTAGATTATAAATGATATATGACTTAAAAATCAATTTTTAAAAAGATTGGTCTGTCTTTACTTTTGATATTTATTTAATTAAATTGATAAATATAATTTGTGAAGCTTAAATAGAGATATAATAATTTCCTCTTTTGTTATAAGAAGAAACTGTTAAGAATTTCAAAGTTTTAGTCTATTGATCGTAGGTAATTTAGTTTTAGTCATGAACATAAAATATATTAAAATAAAATATTGAAAGTTGACCTTATCTGAATGATTAAACGAAAAATAAAAGATTACTAGTACATATCCATACTAATATTTTCTTGCTTAATTTGGTGTAATTTATTTGTAAATTTATCTCGAACCACTCTATATATCGTTTAAATATAATTGAGAACATTCTTAATTGTAATTTATCTGAATTATCTTATGATAGGCTTTTTGTTAGTGAAGTTTAATTTATAATGATGGCCTTTCACATAAATTTTTATTATCTTCTTTAATTATACTATTAAGTTAAATACCCTAAATTTATGTAAATTTAATTTAATAAATTTAATGAGCATGAGCAAGATCCAAACTGAAAGATGTTAAAATAATAAATAAATTTTGAAGAAAGAGTAAATGCATTCGTTATTCTCAATGAGAAAATTAAAATATATTCTTAAATTTATTAACTTTTTTGAGGTAACTCACCTTATATTACTCATCCAATGAAATTATTATAAAATAATTAATTTTCAATTACAGTATCCTCATCCCCAATGAAAATTTCTATTGTTTTAGAGAACTTGCTGCTATAAGCAGGACTAAATTAAAATATACTAAAAAATTATAAAATAAATTAAATTTAGAGGGGTTTGCTCAATTCTCCAAGATTTCAAAATAAGAAGAAGATTTTGTAAAATTAGCCACAAAAATCTAAGTAAAATATTCATTCTTCATAGCTAGATTTTGTGTATCAGAAAAAAATATTTGAAAGGTCTTTTAATAAATAAGTTGATTTACTTTTGTTCTTTAATTTTTCTTATAAATTAAACATTAGACAATTAAAACTAAAAATGCTTAAATAATGCCTGAAGAGGCCTCTTTATAAAATATTATTTTTTGAGGTATCTAAATCTTTAAGATTGAAATAAAATGCAAACATGATCCTTTAAATAGAGTTGATAGTTATTTTAACCCCTAATAATACAAAATAATTTGTCTTTATTTCATTATCTTAATTAGAATTCGTTTTAGGAAATGATATGCTCTGCCTTCTCCCTCAAAATTGAGCTAGAGTACAGAGTAGTAATTAAGAGATTTCAACAATAAAATTAGTGGTCAACAGCCCCCACTATATTGTTATTGGGTAGGGATATGTGTACTAAAGTTATTTCTTTACAAATGACTTTATTTAAATAATTTAAATAATTTAAGAAATAAATAGTATCTTCCAACGTAAGTATAATCAGCAGTTATACCGATTTATGCTTTTCCGTTTCCGATAAAGGATTATGAAAATGCAAAAGCTTCTTATGGATTTCTTTAGTTAGTAAAATTATTTTAAATTTATAAAACCGAGAATCTGTGTCTAGACATTTGAAAATAATTTAAAAACAAATGTATTAGCCAATGTAGTATAATCATCAGAGCATTTATCAAAGTCAATACCCAGATAATTTTGAATTTCGAAAGTTTGAGTATTTTAGGCTGCTTCAGAGGCATATTTTTATATTTTAAATTAATAATTTATCTGAAATATTTGAATTCTTAATCAGTAATTGTTACCCCAGTAAAAGCTCCAGCAGGAACGCATAGGTTATTATAAAGGGAAGCGTCAAGAGGAATTTAATCTGTCACAGCAGCATTCACAGTGGGAGAAAATTATGCCGGAGATAATATATTAATTAAAGTTGACGGTGGGTTTCCTAAACCAAATACAGTTGGTTGCAAGTCATTTTAGGTTAGAATAATTTCGTTCAGAGAATTGATGTTCAAATTAGGATTCTCATTGCTTTGAAGAGTAAAATCCACTTGACTGAAATCTGCAGCGCAATCATTTGTAGTGACTTAGCTGCCATCTGCATTTAATTTGTAGTAGAAACCTATTTAGTGATCAAGACCATATTACTATATAGTTGATTTTTAAGCATAATGTTTTGCGAAACTTCCTACAATAAGAACCTTAATAATTTTATAAATTAAATTATGTAAAATTAAGTTAGTATAATTTAGCCTTCAATTATAATTCTTTACCACCTATCACTATACTAGCTAATTATACAATTTATATGCCTTGAATTTTTGTAAGCAAAATTTTATTCAATATCATCTCATCAAGTATATTTTTTTTAATTTAGGGATATATTTTAATTTAAACACCTTTCCAAGTTACTTCTATATCGAGGATCTCGGAAAATAGACCTAACCAATATAGTTATCTATTAAGTAGGTGATTCTTCGAGTTGGAATCGTATTAATGTTACTTGAGTCTGCTGTAGTCATATAAAGGTAACTATTATAGCTGAAGTAAACAACCATTTTTAATTTAAATTTCCATTAAATTTTTAAATTTATGTTATTTAAAGGAAAACTTATATAACATTTTTCCCCTTTCTGATTATAAATTATATGTGTTCATAGTCAAAGAAATTTCAAGATTATCCTTTAACTGAAAATCAGATTTTTCCTTTTAGTAGTGATAATTTATCTTTTAATATTTTTAGATTTTGGAGACGTAAACTATTAAAACTTGTGGCTCTCTCGCTACATATAGATACTTTTCCTATCACCTAATTCGTTTTTAAATTTTCAGGAATTTCGTCCCTTCTTTTTGCATTACTCTTTTATTTTAATCTGCAAGTAAATAGAGCACACTTAAATATTTTTGTCACGCGTGAGAGGGATTGAAGCTTACTGATCCCGATCAATAGGGAATAGTAAGTACATTAAATAACCTTATACTAAATAAGAGATTCATAAAATATTTACACCCTCTGAAGTAGCTTCAATGCGTCATTATTGTGTTCTGGATTATAATAAAGCACTGAATCGTATTTATATATTCTTTATATAAGATTTTTATTATTTTTAGAGTGCACAGAATAATAATACTTTTAAATACACTTATTCTTATTTAATGTAAATTTTGGTGGCTGATAATGCCCTAATAGCGTACACTTTCAAGGCATTATTCATACCATTTATAAAATGAATAATTTATAATAAATATCTTGTAAGCTACTTGGTCTGGTCCACTTTTAAAGCTGAAATAAATTGCCTAGCTGTCTCAAAAATTATAAATTTCATTTAGAATTATATTTTATGGTTTATTTATAAATTTATTTGTCATCGGAATATACAAAGAAGAATACTAGCTCGTCATACACATCAAAAGCAATTAGAACACAATTCTTTCCAGCCATCACATATTCTTTAATATAATCGTATGAAAAACTTTGAGAAGTTTAATCAGTTTTCAAAACCTTGAATCTGGTTGGTTGTAGTTTACGAACAAATATTAAATAAATAAAATATTTTAAAAGAACCTATTAAGTTCATAGCAACATACACATTTTTTATAAAAACTGAAAAGAAGAAAAGAAGAAAAAAAATATCAAAATTTTTAAACTCTTAAATTATTACTTGGTTCTCTGAAGCTTCAAAAATGATCCAGAGACGTTGAAGTCTTAAACTACATATTAGGCTCGCCGATTATATAATACGGTCTTTATCCCAATTCAGTCATATATTTTTCTTAAGGGAAAAGGAATTCCAAGCCTTTTTATATTATACGCTTCTTAAATTACAAGTATTAAGCTAAAGAGGAGACTGAAGTTTATCTTACTGCGGGAGAAATTCTTTAATTACACAATTAATTTATTGTTTGACTGTCAGTTTTGACTTTTACCAGTTAGCATAGCTTTAGCCCTCTAAAAGCTCGCTTGAATTTTTAATTTCTTAATCTACCGTACCTAAATTTAGTACTATCAAGTCTCTCTTAGGGTAATACCTCAATCAATAATAGTCTCTTGAAAAATATAAAATATTGATCTCGATGAGAAGTACATTCAAAATTTATTAGTTTTCCATTTTAGAACTTCTTATTCGTTCATGGATTTGCCTGAAGTGAAAGATCTGTCCGAAAGATTTATTCAGGGATTCTTATTTTTAACAACTTAAATGTACGAAATGTAGACAAGTTTTTTAAAAAAAATTATTGACTTACTATTTTAATAGCATAAATTTATCCAACTTAATTAATAATCGTTAATTTTAAATAAAATACACATTGTCATCAAGAGATTCTGTGAACTTTGATTAAATTAATTTATAATTTAAATTTATATTTTATCTAACTTATTAAATAAATTTTAATAAAAAAGAATTAGTAACTTAATCATATTATCAGGAGTTACAATATCAAAGTCTATTTGAGTAAACCAAGCATCATTATCTGCCTGAGAGGAAATTTTGGAAAGCCTTAATCCAGCGTTTGTTGCACTTAATTAAAAATTGTTTGACTCTTTAAATTCATCTGCTAAACTCTACTATAAATTTGATTAATGCCCAATACAAAGCATATTATTATGGGTTCAAAATATTCTTACATAGACTCTAAACACAAAAATAACAAATTCATGAAGCTTACAAATTTTTATGCGTTGAAAATTCTTGACGTAAATATCAATTTAAGAACAATAATCCATAAAATTCATTAAAATGGGATAAAGAAATAGGAAGATAGCCAGTTTATAATTTGCTTTTAAGATTCAGCTTATTGATATTCGTACTTGAATATTAATGATTACGTTTTAAGGATTAGTTTAAACCTATGAAAGAGAAATATATTTTAATAATGTAATAAAATAAATGAATAAACTTTTTAAAAATTGTTGGAAGAGTATAGCACAAGAAAATAGTACCATCACTAAGCTACATAATTAATTATTTTATTAAGCGCAGTCATTTAACAAAATCATAATATATTTTACATAATCACTACCATAGGAAATCTATATTATTAAACAGAGTTAAAAATTAATGTTTATAAATTAACTTTTAAAATACATTTAATGAATTTAATTCATTCCTTATAAAATATTAGAGATAAATTTAAACTGATAAAAAAATTTATGCTCAGATGATGTTTTATATTAAAAAGATTGCTTTTATTTATAGTCTAAATATTTATATTTCTCAGAACTTCTTCTGCTTTAATATCATTTTAATTTTTCAAGATGATGGTATATTTTAGAATTCTCACCAGTCCCTCGATATTGGTGAGACTATTAGTTAATACTTTTCAACTTTTAAAAATTTATAATTGGTTATTGATTAAATTTATAACTCTAAATAAAATTTATTTTAACAATTTCTTAGATTAAAAATAATTGTACTCAAACTTTTTTAACTTTAAATTTAAATAAGAGTACATAATCATTTTAAATGTGATATATAATTGATTGCCCTTTATTCAAAGCCTCGGCCTAGCATGTATCCAAATATTCCAATTATGTCTCCATTGTCAGATTTATATATTTTTATCAGCTTTAATAGCAATTATCCTCGAAACATTATTATCTGGTTCATAAGTTGCAAAGTACACTCTTGATTTAATTATTTTAAAATAAAATAAAGATAGCATTCTTTAAATTATTATTTTTAAAGATCTTATTAAAAGACAAAATTTAAAATAAATTAATTTATAGGATTTCCTACTGTTCAAATTTTTTATGGGAACTAATATTTTATATGAATTTCTGGAATCTTGCTAGAATGTTATTTTTAAACTTCCTATATTAAAAAAGAGTTATTTATATATATTTATAGAGTTTTCTAAAATGATGAGGTCACTGCGATATTTTAACTATAAATATAATCTTTTAAATTGTTTTTAAAATATAATTTAAATTATTTTATAGCAATATGCTGATAAATTATTTTAAGCTGTTAGAATATGATGTTAATTATAAAAATCAGCTATTGACTTTCCCATTTTAGGTTTTTAATTAGATCATTTTAATCATATAAAAAGAAAGCTCTTTATTTCAATCCTAATATTTTTATCAAAGTGTTATAAATATACAAAAATTTATATATCCACACAAAAAAAATTAAATATTATTTATTATATGTATTCATTAATTAAATTTCTCCATTTTTTATGTTACTGAGGATTATTTATTTTAATTTATAAATGTTTGATTAGCAATACAAAGGTGATAGGCCTTATAGTTCTGGATTTTTTTGATAAAACTAAGTTATCCAGCTGAAATCATTTTAGCGTGCAAGAATTAAAATATAAGTGCAGGGGTTCATAATTGTTGTTTATGAAGATTCTACCACCTGCAAACACATCATATAAATAGATTGAAACCACGTCTAATTAAGTCACAGATTAGGTTGGCAATATTGCAGGAATTTACGATTCTTAAAAGCAACTCTCTCCTCAAATCATACTCAAATGCACAGCAAACCAAAATATCAAAGCTTTTGCCAAATTTATAAATTAAGCAATTTAAATAAGTTAATAGAATCAATTATGGATTAGTATCTCTATTAGATTTAGAGGCCATAATTTCACTGTTTTTATTTTATAAGTTCATTGAAATTATTACTTTTGAAATAAAAACTCTGGGGAATTAGAATTTATGCTTATTTATTTTGCCTTGATTTCCTAAGTAGATGAATATTTTTAGCCTTTAAAAGATCTATTCATTATTAAATTAATTATATTATATTGAAGAATGGATTTTTTTATAATTATTTTAATCTTATTATACACAAGGTAGGCCTACTAATAAGAATCTAATTGCTTTTTATCATCTAGCTCAGTCATTAATTTAATTTTAGAATAAATTAAATTGTTTCAAACATTTATATCTTAAGTTGTGTGGCTTAAGACTCTTAGTTCTTTTTTAATTTCTCTATTTCTCAATTCAAGTAGATCATTTAATAAAAATAAGAAAATAATACAAATAAAATTAATGGACATATAAATTCCCTTATTTTTGTGTTTTATTATGTCTATAAAATGCTTTCACTCTTTTAAATTATAATTTTGAAATACAATACGAATAAGAAACTAAATTTATCTTTAAAAATAAAATGATATCAATTTAAATAGGAAATCATATAATTTTGTAACTCGTCATCATTACACATTTATAAATAATTTTGGCTCATAATATTAATCTTACTAAGCCTTTTAGAGCTTAAGGTTTGCTATTTTCTTACTATAAACGCTCCTGCAAATCCTAAAAGTTATTCAAATATATTTTAAATGATAAAATTTCAAAAATAAATTTAGTGTAATTATAAATCTTAATCATTAAAAGAAAATGAAATTAATCATTTTTATTATAATTAATAGAATATTTTTTTTAATTTTTAAATCAATGTACATTAAAAGAGATAATACTTAATTAAAATCTAGATCATCATGATCTTGAAGCTATGGAACAGTCTAGCTCAATATATTTAGATTTAACTAGGACTAAGTTTCGATCTATTTCCTCTACATCATCTTCTTGGGTCTGTTTCTTTAACTAATTTAAAAAATAATTATTATTAGTTAAATTTTAGTGAATGTAGATCGATTGGTGCTTGCCATTCTTCCACTCCTCTTGCTCTTTGGATATTCCAATTATTTACTTTAATCATTTTCGCTGAATCATCTAAATAAATTAATAATTATGTCATAGTATAACTAAAGTCATAATTTACTAAAATATTTATACAAATTTAATATCTTATAAAAATAAGGGATAATTTTTCTGACGCTTATTAAAGATCGCTTTCAATTAAGTTATAATTTGTATAATTTATACTTAATAAATTAAAATGAGAGGTTTTAATTTGGAAGAAAAGACATAGAACGGGTTGAGTTATTGGATTTAGTGAGTGGGAATACTTTCTCTATCATCTGCTAATTCTTGCTCGCATTTTCAAAATCGTATGCTCCTTCGTAGGTTTCGTTCATCATAGTGTTTATCGTATTGTTCATGTCCAGCCAACTAATTCTATTTAAATGAGTAAAACTAGGTGTGGGAGAATTTTCTAATCCCTTTTTCTTTGAATTTTTCTTAGATCTTAGTCTGCTTGTAAAATAGCAAAATATATAAAGTATAAAGATAATATAATGGCTTGATATTGGATTAGAAGGCTAAAGTTGGAATTACTTAGATCCATAAGCATCTTCTAGGGAGTCGAAGTTACCCACAGGAACTTCATCAGTCTATTTTTTAACTTTCTTCTTGCATCTGCTCTTATACAATTTAGTATTTTATAATAAGAATCAAAATTTAGTATTGAATTATGATTAATAAGTGTGCAATAAGCCGTATCTTCATCTCCTTTAAAGATGATAAATATACATTTATTTAATTTTATATTTAATTATTTGAAAGAGAATGCCATAGAGATAGCAGTGTTGCCTCCTATCGCTAGCCCTGTAATTAAAAAATAAAAGATATTCCGATAACTGAGTAGCCTGAGTAAAGCTGGAAATACTCGTCACTTTAATAGTCAAACCCGTCGATGTACAAAAGCAGATGGTAACAGAGACATATTTATATAAGTATTATGAGTATATATTCACTATGACACAAAATGCAGAGCTCGTTAAATATTTCTATCTTATTCTAAAGAGAACTCTCGTAAGGCTTGAAATTCAAGTAGAATATGCAAATCAGGAGAGTTAGCAAGTAATTTATCAGTCCCTTGCATATATCCATCCTCCAAAAAATACCTAGATGTAGCACAGGATTAAAATATGGGAAATTTTTTAAACTTATTTTTTTAAAATTAGATTAGTCTCCTTGTGAGAAAGAAGATAGAGGGAAGGAGGGTTATTCTACGGTCAGTTTTTAGACCACCCCAAATGGGTGAGCTGAATTTATGCTGAATGCGTTTGGACTTGAGTCTTTTGGTTCTAAACATTAGAAGATACACTGCTAGTCCTAAGGTTGCTAGACACACTATAATCAGTGCATAAGAAAGCACCAAACTCAAAACATTAAATAAAATGCATGTTCAATTAATAAAACAGTCGACTTATAAGACAAGTTCACATTAATTTATATAACTATAAAAAACTAAATTCACATAGTTGAGATTGATGAGAGCACACAGAAATAGTTCGATATATGCCTCAATTATGAATCTCAAGAATTTAAAATTAAATTATTTTTATAAGAAAAAGTTGTACAAAGTTTTATTTTTCATCCAACGGTACATCCGACGAAATCTTAAATAAGTTAAAGAGTTAAAACAGCTTACTGCCTATTTTTGGGAAAAAAGCTAGAACTTTTGAAATTATAATAAAATCCTATTATGAATCCATAGATCATCAAGTAAAGGAACATGCACTATAGGTTTTCTATGATCAACATGCTGTTGTAGCTTTAACTAAACAAATTATAAAATTTATTATAAAGTTAGTGTTGCAAATGCTTATTAGAGTTTAGTTAAGATCTGAATATGATAAAGTTAGTTTAAAAGATATCCATTTCATTGAAGTTATCATTATAGGGATAGGTATCGTGAATATTGTAAATGACGTTGAGGATTTCCTCTGATGGTATAACGTTGAAATTTGAAATGTCCATAATCACTTAACTACAAAATAAATATATTTGCTTTAAGTACTTGGTAGAAGTTCTTTGCATTTTCAGGTATATCAACATTAAAACTAATTTAAAGCAAACACAATGATTTAATTGTTAAGAGGAAGGTGCGTGATGATTTGCATCTAGTTTATCATACCCCACAAATATTGTAGAGTGGTAGATCTATATCAAATATGTGAAATGATTTAGCTTACAAAAATAAGTTGAAGAATATATTAGAGAAAACAAGCAGCTTGAGTAAGCTAACGTCAGTGCCTGAATTCGCATCAGTTGAATCCTCTTTTAGAATTTTAAGTTTGATAAAGTAATCTTACAGTTGGATGAAAGCTACTGGGGAATTCTAAGCTTGTTAGAAGTAGTGTTGCTAAACATTTGAATAGCCTCATCTTTTGAATTTTGCACCAATTGTCTCACCCACAGCTGTGCATAGTCCAAACTCTGAAAATGTACTTATCATACTTAATCAGCTTACATTTTTAGAAATTACTGAAGGGTCTTCAAACCAAAGTTGCAAAACCATCGAAGTACTCTACAAGCTAACCAGTGTTGCGTTGTAAGCAGTCTTAGTCATATTTCTTCCATCTGCATCTGCAATCAATAGATGAAAGTCTTAAAGAAAAAACTAAATTGGGTTAAATTAAAGAGAGTCCAATAAGTTTGCTGTAAAATTTTTCTTGATATATTATAATGGTTGAAGGACACTAGCATTTAGCCCTTGGGACTAATTGAATTGATTTTAACATCTAGTGTATAGAAATCTGGGCTTTTAACTATCTGATTCGGATAAAGCTTCAGCCAGTTAAAGTCGGAAGAGTCTATCCCGTAATCAAAGCTCAACTTAAATATTGCTTTATCTCTGGCATCCTCATTTGCTATTCTTCCATCTATCACTATAATTAAAACTACAGTATATTCAGTTTTAGTAGCAGTAGTTGGAACTGAGATTATAATTTAGCTTCCGAGAAGTTGGATAAAAACAGGCTGGGATTTAGAATCTAAGGTGTATACAGTGAAGGTTATTGATCCAAAGCATGAAGTGACTTTGAAATTCTCCAGGCTTATCTGTTTAGTCTCGCCTAGCTTTAATCGAACTGGAGATACTAAAAAATAGAATTGAATAATAAATATGGTTGGCGCTTTGATTGTACAAGGCTTATAGAATGCAACTGAGAAGTAGGTATTTGTGGGGCTAAAGTTTTGCAAAGTGCCTGTAAGTGTAGCCTAATAGGTGTCATTATATCTGTAGTCATTCAAAAAATAAAATGAGATTCGTCTTTATTGAAATTGTGTAGATATCACTATTCGAGGAACTCTCAGTAATAGAGGCTAGTGGGGTGGCTACTCTGCCTGTAGTCAAACTCACAAGAGTTAACGAATAAGTCATTTATAAGTAAATAGAGTTAATTTAAACTTGAAAATCATATATTAACATCCCGCTATCCAATTATTAAATCTAATCTTGAGAGGCTTTTGGTTATGAAATAAATTTGATTTGGAATAGTCTGCGCAGCTAAAACTCTGTAGTCACATCCTTTGATGTATACCGTGAAATCTCTTGAGTACAAGACATTTTAAAAGCAAAAATATTTTAAGTGACAGTGGTCGAGGTTACACTAACATACTACATCTAAACAATGACACCAGTTGCAGCAGTTAAGTGATTAGGATTAGAAGTGCTTATTAGTAGAGATGCTGTATTTGAAGAATATGTAGCCTGGTTGATATTTTAAGTGAGCGTTAAGGCTCCATTAATAAAACCAGCAGGAGGAGACACCTAGTAGAGTTAAAGAGTGTATTAGCATAGTATTTCATTAACTCCGAACTTGCTCGTAATGTCGTTATTTTGGGCAGGTGAATTTAGTATGTATGAAAATGAGTTAGTATTTGAGTTAAAATTATCTTATCAAGCTGATATAATTCAATTGTTAATTTGGGATGGATAGACTGCTAAAATCATAGGTACTATCGCAAACATAACTAACAAGTCTTAGCGTGATTGCAACTCTTATAGTGAATTTCTCATTAACGGGTTTAATGGGGATTTGGAGTTTGGCTGTGAAAGAAGTTCCTACACTTGCAGTTGTAGCAATTAGTGATAGCGATATTTGTCCTGAGCTCTATGTGGCCGATATTGTAGCATCAGAGCCAGTGTAGCCTTCTAGAGTCACAGTCATTAAGGAGAAGTCAAAATAGTCCCCCGTGCAAAGACTGCTATCAATTGAAAGACTTCCTATTTAAATCTACCCTATATATTAATTTGCTTTACTAAAGTCTGAGATCCTGCAGTGTTCGCAATGTCTGTTAAAAATTTCTTAAAAAATAAACTCATTATTCATTATATATCTTAAGACTAGTTAATTCTTCTAAAGAAATTTTTTTACAAATAAAAATCTTCATAAATTAAAATTCTTTTTTAGGGATTATCTTGAACTAAAAGTCTATTATTTTTAAATTTATATTATATTAGTAAATCTTTTCTCCGAAACCCTTATCTAAGTAAATTGTGACTTATTTTGTGTGATCAGAATATTATTTTTTTAGTCGTTTGACAATATATATAATTTTAACATAATGTCTTAAACGTAGGAGGATGGAATGGTGCTTGAGATGCTGTTAGATTAGTAGCAGCTGGTCTAAGTTTGCAAGTAAGTGGTATAGTCAAATATGGTTAAATTACTAAGGGAGCCGAGCATATTTGTGAGTGACTGAGCATAACTTTAAGGGGCTAATTAAGCAATAAATATGTATTTTTAGATTTGGCCATTTGAGATGTGAGGAGATTAGTGGAAGTCAAAGCTGGGGATTAAAATAAAGATCTCACAGCGTATGTGAGGGTGGCTTGATAGGTTTATACGCTGCTTTATTAGCTAAAACTTTTAAAAAATGCGATTGAGTAAAATTAATACGATTGAATAGTAGCACTAGTCATTTATGGAGTCCACAGTTTGCCCATCGTTTTCAATCATGTACATGTAGCTGGTCTGCTTTGAAACTTAAATTAATCAGCACGTATATTGCAATTAATTTGAGAAGGAAATCCATGGACCGCTGGGATTAGTGGGGTTATAATCTGTAGTGGCGTAGCCTACTATCAACCTCAGACTTCGTTTACAGCTGTCAAAGCTATTCCTTAATTGAATGCAAACTTAAATCGTGAGGCCCTTATTTCAGCTGCTCCTACTTCTGCTAATAGACCCTATGAATTTGGCTTTCAAGACAGCTATCTCCACCACGTTTATATTGATATAAAATTGGTAGTTTGAAGTCATGTCAGAGTACTGAATCTTCTGAAAGAAGTAACTCATAATTTAATGTATTAAAAAAATATGTTTAAATAACTTCTCACTCCTGAGTTTGAAGTGGTGTAGAAGAATACTCAAGTTATAGCACTAATAAATAGAATGAGTTTTGTTTATCAAAATTAAGTTATATCTTCGGTTTCTCCGCAATAATAAAATAAATAGCAAAGAATTCTGAGGTGAGTGCGTTAGCTTCCTGACCAGAAGTAGTAAATGCTTTTGACTACGTTGTTGATCATCATTCTTTTACAATCCATTCATTCCTTTAACTACTTAAATTTTAATTAAAATGAACTACTTCGTCAAGCTAATATTTGGTATATAAATTTATTTTAAATTTGTTGTAAATAAGTCTGATAATTATATTACATATTTCTTTTAAATTTCCTTCTCAAATCAAGCCTAATAATCTAAAATGTTAGTTGAATAATAATAATAATAATAATTATTGATTCATTATAAGATAGCGCCAAAAATATATATTAGGAGTAATTGATAATTTGTAAAGAGTTTAAAAAATAGTGGATGAAAATGTAATTATTTAATGCTTGAAGTGTAGGCTACTGTTTAAAGGAACTCATATCTCTCATATCCATTTATAAAATTTTATAAATGGATTTGAGAGATATGAGTTCCTTTAAACAGTAGCCTACACTTCAAGCATTAAATAATTACATTTTCATCCACTATTTTTTAAACTCTTTACAAATTATCAATTACTCCTAATATATATTTTTGGCGCTATCTTATAATGAATCAATAATTATTATTATTATTATTATTCAACTAACATTTTAGATTATTAGGCTTGATTTGAGAAGGAAATTTAAAAGAAATATGTAATATAATTATCAGACTTATTTACAACAAATTTAAAATAAATTTATATACCAAATAAATATAACATAATTATCCATTAATTAAAGATTTAATTGTTCAAGTGGAGTAACATCTCAGGAAATCATTCACACAAGGTGATACAACAACGTAGTCAAAAGCATTTACTACTTCTGGTCAGGAAGCTAACGCACTCACCTCAGAATTCTTTGCTATTTATTTTATTATTGCGGAGAAACCGAAGATATAACTTAATTTTGATAAACAAAACTCATTCTATTTATTAGTGCTATAACTTGAGTATTCTTCTACACCACTTCAAACTCAGGAGTGAGAAGTTATTTAAACATATTTTTTTAATACATTAAATTATGAGTTACTTCTTTCAGAAGATTCAGTACTCTGACATGACTTCAAACTACCAATTTTATATCAATATAAACGTGGTGGAGATAGCTGTCTTGAAAGCCAAATTCATAGGGTCTATTTTCACGGATACTCCATTCTCAGGATATACAACTTCAACTACCAAGGTCTTTTTATTATCCAAATTAAGGGAATACTTTGACATTTATAAACATGTATTTGAGGGATAGTAGGCTACGCCACTACAGATTATAACCCCACTAATCCCAGCGGTACATGGATTTCCTTCTCAAATTAATTGCAATATACGTGCTGATTAATTTAAGTTTCAAAGCAGACCAGCTACATGTACATGATTGAAAACGATGGGCAAACTGTGGACTCCATAAATGACTAGTGCTACTATTCAATCGTATTAATTTTACTCAATCGCATTTTTTAAAAGTTTTAGCTAATAAAGCAGCGTATAAACTTATCTAGCTACCCTCACATACGCTGTGAGATCTTTATTTTAATCCCCAGCTTTGACTTCCACTAATCTCCTCACATCTCAAATGGCCAAATCTAAAAATACATATTTATTGCTTAATTAGCCCCTTAAAGTTATGCTCAGTCACTCACAAATATGCTCGGCTCCCTTAGTAATTTAACCATATTTGACTATACCACTTACTTGCAAACTTAGACCAGCTGCTACTAATCTAACAGCATCTCAAGCACCATTCTATCCTCCTACGTTCAAGACATTATTTAATCTCAAAATTATATATATTGCCAAATACTATCAAAATAATATATATATCACACATAATAAGTCACAATTTACTTAGATAAGGGTTTCGGAGAAAAGTTTTGACTTTTATAATATAAATTTAAAAATAATAGACTTTTAATTCAAGATAATCTCTAAAAAAGAATTTTAATTTATGAAGAATTTTATTTGTAAAAAAATTTCTTTAGAAGAATTAACTAGTCTTAAGATATATAATGAATAATGAGTTTATTTTTTAAGAAATTTTTAACAGACATTGCGAACACTGCAGGATCTCAGACTTTAGTAAAGCAAATTAATATATAGGGTAGATTTAAATAGGAAGTCTTTCAATTGATAGCAGTCTTTGCACGGGGGACTATTTTGACTTCTCCTTAATGACTGTGACTCTAGAAGGCTACACAGGCTCTGATGCTACAATATCGGCCACATAGAGCTCAGGACAAATATCGCTATCACTAATTGCTACAACTGCAAGTGTAGGAACTTCTTTCACAGCCAAACTCCAAATCCCCATTAAACCCGTAAATGAGAAATTCACTATAAGAGTTGCAATCACGCTAAGACTTGTTAGTTATGTTTGCGATAGTACCTATGATTTTAGCAGTCTATCCATCCCAAATTAACAATTGAATTATATCAGCTTGATAAGATAATTTTAACTCAAATACTAACTCATTTTCATACATACTAAATTCACCTGCCCAAAATAACGATATTACGAGCAAGTTCGGAGTTAATGAAATACTATGCTAATACACTCTTTAACTCTACTAGGTGTCTCCTCCTGCTGGTTTTATTAATGGAGCCTTAGCGCTCACTTAAAATATCAACCAGGCTACATATTCTTCAAATACAGCTTCTCTACTAATAAGCACTTCTAATCCTAATCACTTAACTGCTGCAACTGGTGTCATTGTTTAGATGTAGTATGTTAGTGTAACCTCGACCACTGTCACTTAAAATATTTTTGCTTTTAAAATGTCTTGTACTCAAGAGATTTCACGGTATACATCAAAGGATGTGACTACAGAGTTTTAGCTGCGCAGACTATTCCAAATCAAATTTATTTCATAACCAAAAGCGCTCTCAAGATTAGATTTAATAATTGGATAGCGGGATGTTAATATATGATTTTCAAGTTTTAATTAATTCATTTTACTGATAAATGACTTATTCGTTAACTCTTGTGAGTGGAGCTACTGGCAGAGTAGCCACCCCACTAGCTTCTATTACTGAGAGTTCCTCGAATAGTGATATCTACACAATTTCAATAAAGACGAATTTCAAATTATTTTTTGAATGACTACAGATATAATGACACTTATTTAGCTACACTTACAGGCACTTTGCAAAATTTTAGCCCCACAAATACCTACTTCTCAGTTGCATTCTATAAGCCTTGTACAATCAAAGCGCCAACCATATTTATTATTCAATACTATTTTTTAGTATCTCCAGTTCGATTAAAGTTAGGCGAGACTAAACAGATAAGCCTGGAGAATTTCAAAGTAACTTCGTGCTTTGGATCAATAACCTTCACTGTATACACCTTAGATTCTAAATCACAGCCTACTTTTATCCAACTTCTAGGAACCTAAATTATAATCTCAGTTCCAACTACTGCTACTAAAACTGAATATACTGTAGTTTTAATTATAGTGATAGATGGAAGAATAGCAAATGAGGATGCCAGAGATAAAGCAATATTTAAGTTGAGCTTTGATTACGGGATAGACTCTTCCGACTTTAACTGGCTGAAGCTTTATCCGAATCAGATAGTTAAAAGCCCAGATTTCTATACACTAGATGTTAAAATCAATTCAATTAGTCCCAAGGGCTAAATGCTAGTGTCCTTCAACACATTATAATATATCAAGAAAAATTTTACAGCAAACTTATTGGACTCTCTTTAATTTAACCAATTTAGTTTTTTCTTTAAGGACTTTCATCTATTGATTGCAGATGCAGATGGAAGAAATATGACTAAGACTGCTTACAACGCAACACTGGTTAGCTTGTCGAGCACTTCGATGGTTTTACAACTTTGGTTTGAAGACCCTTCAGTAATTTCTAAGAATGTAAGCTAGCTTATTAAGTATGATAAGTTTAACTTTAGAGTTTGGACTATGCTCAGTTGTGGGCGAGACAATTGGTGTAAAATTCAAAAGATGAGGCTATTCAAATGTTTAGCAATACTACTTCTAACAAGCTCAGAATTCCCCAGTAGCTTTCATCCAACTGTAAGATTACTTTATGAAACTTAAAATCTTAAAAGAGGATTAAACTGATGCTAATTCAGGCACTGACGTTAGCTTACTCAAGCTGCTTGTTTTCTCTAATATATTCTTCAACTTGTTTTTGTAAGCATCAACTCTCAATGATATAATACAGATCTACCACTCTACAATATTTGTGGGGTATGATAAACTAGATGCAAATCATCACGCACCTTCCTCTTAACAATTAAATAATTGTGTTTGCTTTAAATTAGTTTTAATGTTGATATACCTGAAAATGCAAAGAACTTCTATCAAGTACTTAAAGCAAATATATTTTTTTTTCGTTAAGTGATAAT
This sequence comes from Tetmemena sp. SeJ-2015, assembly GCA_027382625.1. Lineage (NCBI taxonomy): Eukaryota > Ciliophora > Spirotrichea > Sporadotrichida > Oxytrichidae > Tetmemena > Tetmemena sp. SeJ-2015. Next base: position 30,837 of record JAJKFJ010020773.1, read on the forward strand.
GGACATATCAAACTTCAACGTTATACCATCTGAGGAAATCCTCAACGTCATTTACAATATTCACGATACCTATCCCTATAATGATAACTTCAATGAAATGGATATCTTTTAAACTATCTTTATCATATTCAGAACTTAACTAAACTATAATAAGCAACACTTACTTTATTATAAATTATTATAATTAGTATAGTTAAAGCTACAACAGCATGTTGATCATAGAAAACCTACAGTGCATGTTTCTTTACTTGATGATCTATGGATTCATAATAGGTTTCATTATAATTTCAAAATTTCTAAGTTTTTCCAAAAATAGGCAGTAAGTTTTTCACTCTTTAACTTATTTAAGATTTCGTCGGATGTACCGTTGGATGAAAAATAAAACATTGTACAACTTTTTCTTATCAAATTAATTTAATTTTAAATTCTTGAGATTCATAATTGAGGCATATATCGAACTATTTCTGTGTGCTCTCATCAATCTCAACTATGTGAATTTAGTTTTTTATAGTTATATAAATTAATGTGAACTTGTCTTATAAGTCGACTGTTTTATTAATTGAACATGCATTTTATTTAATGTTTTGAGTTTGGTGCTTTCTTATGCACTGATTATCGTGTGTCTATCAACCTTAGGACTAGCAGTGTATCTTCTAATGTTTAGAACCAAAAGACTCAAGTCCAAACGCATTCAGCATAAATTCAGCTCCCTTTGGGATGGTCTAAAAACTGAGCGTAGAATTACCCTCCTTCCCTCTATCTTCTTTCTCACAAGGAGACTAATCTAATTTTAAACAAATAAGTTAAAAAATTTCCCATATTTTAATCCTGTGCTACATCTAGGTTTTCTTGGAGGATGGGTATATGCAAGTACTGATAAATTACTTGCTAACTCTACTGATTTGCATTTTCTACTTGAATTTCAAGCCTTACGAGAGTTCTCTTTAGAACAAGATAGAAATATTTAACGAGCTCTGCATTTTGTGTCATAGTGAATATATAATATTAATATGTCTTTGCTATCATCTGCTTTTGTACATCGATGGGTTTGACTATTAAAGTGACGAGTATTTCCAGCTGTACTCAGGCTACTCAGTTATCGGAATATCTTTTATTTTTTAATTACAGGGCTAGCGATAGGAGGCAACACTGCTATCTCTATGGCATTCTCTCTCAAGGAATAAAATATAAAATTAAATAAATGCATATTTATCATCTTTAAAGGAGATGAAGATACGACTTATTGCACACTTATTAATTATAATTAAATACTAAATTTTGATTCTTATTTTAAAATACTAAATTGTATAAGAGCAGATGCAAGAAGAAAGTTAAAAAATAGACTGATGAAGTTCCTGTGGGTAACTTCGACTCCCTAGAAGATGCTTATGGATCTAAGTAATTCCAACTTTAGCCTTCTAATCCAATATCAAGCCAATAATTATCTTCTTATTTTATATTTTGCTATTTTAAAAGCAGACTAAGATCTAAGAAAAATACAAAGAAAAAGGGATTAGAAAATTCTCCCACACCTAGTTTTACTCATTTAAATAGAATTAGTTGGCTGGACATGAACAATACGATAAACACTATGATGAACGAAACCTACGAAGGAGCTTACGATTTTGAAAATGCGAGCAAAAATCAGCAGATGATAGAGAAAGTATTCCCACTCACTAAATCCAACAACTCAACCCGCTCTATGTCTTTTCTTCCAAATTAAAACCTCTCATTTTAATTTATTAAGTATAAAGATGGAGCAATTATACAAATAATAACTAAATTGAAAGAGATCTTTACTAAGCGTCAGAAAAATTATCACTTATTTTTATAAGATGTTAAATAGGCATAAATATTTTAGTCACTTATGACATTAGTTATACTATGACATAATTAATTTATTTTGATGATTAAACTATAATGATTAAAATAAATAATTGTAATATCCAAAGAGCAAGAGGAGTGGAAGAATGGCAAGCACCAATCGATCTGCATTCACTAAAATTTATCTTAAAATAATAGGCTAATTAAATTAGTTAAAGAAACAGACCCAAGAAGAAGATGTAGAGGAGAAATTATATCGAAACTTAGTCCTAGTTAAATCTAAATATATTGAGCTAGACTGTTCCATAACTTCAAGATCATGATGATCTAGATTTTAATTAAGCATTATCACTTTTTATGTTCATTGATTTAAAATAAAAAAATATATTAGGTTAATTATAAAAATGATTAATTTCATTTTCTTTTAATGGTTAAGATTTATAATAACACTGGATTTATTAAAAAATTTTATCATTTAAAATATATTTGAATAACTTTTAGGATTTGCAGGAGCGTTTATAGTAAGAAAATAGCAAACCTTAAGCTCTAAAAGGCTTAGTAAGATTAATATTATGAGCCACAATTATTTATAAATGTGTAATGATGACGAGCTACAAAATTATAAGAGCACCTATTTAAATTGCTATCATTTTATTTTTAAGATAAATTTAGTTTCATATTCGTATTTTACTTCCAAAATTATAATTTAAGAGTGAAGCATCATTTTATAGACATAATAAAACACAAAAATAAGGGAATTTATATTTCCATAAATTTTATTTGTACACTTTTCTTATTTTGATTAAATGATTCCTTGAATTTAGAAATAGAGAAATTAAAAATAGAACTGAGAGTCTTAAGCCACAAATATTTAAATCTAAAATGTTTGAAAATATTTAATTTATTCTAAAATTAAATTAATTACTGAGCCAGATGAATAAAAAGCAATTAGATTCTTATTAGGAGGGCTACCTTGTGTTTTAAGATTAAAACAATTAAAACAAAGAATCCGCTCTTCAATATAATATAATTAATTTAATAATGAATAGGTTTTTTAAAGGCTAAAAATATTCATATACTTAGGGAATCAAGGCAAAATAAATAAGTATAAATTTTTATTCTTTAGAGTTTTTATTTTAACAGACATATTATACTTGGAAAAATTATTGTATTAAAAATAATACTTTCAATGAACTTATAAATCCAAAACAATGAAAAAGAAAAAATGGCCTCTAAATCTAATAAAGATACCAAAACATATTTGATTCTATTAACTAATTTAAATTGCTTAATTTATAAATTTGGCAAAAGCTTTGATATTTTGGTTTGCTGTGCATTTGAGTACTATTTTAGGAGAGAGTTGCTTTTAGTAATCCTAAATTCCTGCAATCTTGCCAACCTAATCTGTTACTTAATTAGACGTGGTTTCTATCTACCAATATGATGTGTTTGCAGGTGGGAGATTCATTAAAGACAACAGCTTTGAACCCTTGTACTTATATTTTATTATTGCACGCTAAATTGAGCTCTGCTGGAGAACTTAATTTTATCAAAAGAATCCAGAACTATAAGGCCTATCACCTTTGTATTGTTAAT
>JAJKFJ010020774.1:0-25819 GCA_027382625.1 Tetmemena sp. SeJ-2015
AGACCCTAAGAAATAATATTGGATTCTACTTGAGGCATGTGGCAGAGTTTTGCATTATCGCCAGAAAGGACAATGCCTTCGATGAATTAAGAGAGTAATCGGTGCTTTACTTCCATGCAAATGTAATAATAGAGCCCGTGGGGCTCTCAAGTCAGAAGCCTGATGCATTCTACAAGTTTGTGGAGGAATTCATTCCCTAGCACCGATACCTCGATCTATGCGGCAGAGAATGTAACTAAAGGGATCGCTGGATTACAGTAGGAATTCAAAGTATTAACATGAGTCTCTAGCAGCCTGTGACCTTTCCGATTCCCTTCTCTCTTTACGAACCTCCAAAATAGCCATAGTGATAATTTAATTCCTTGTAACAATAATTTAATTTAACCAGCTGGACTTGTTGATTATCGATAGTTTTGATTCTTTTTGCATCGACCCCTACACTCAAAAATATTTACCTTATAAACAATACTCAAAATTAAGCTTCTCTAATTAAAATTTTTAAGCTTTAAAAATCATTAACTCATCTCTACTCTGTATTGGAAATAAATTGAGTTCAAAGCTCTCTTAAATTCTTAACTGCTGAAGGTTATAGGATACTATTTGCGTTTGAGTGCTTATAAGTCTTGAACTTAAGTTCATCTATCTTCTAGCAAAACTGAGAGAACAATTCTTCACTACAGTCCTTCATATCTGCCACTTCTACAAGCAACTTGTTCATACGATTTTCATTCCAAAAGTTTCCCTTCTCCTGTTGAAGCCTTTGAATCTGTTCAACTCTGCTAAGCTACTCTTCTTCTTGCTGTTTACTAACTTTACCATTAGTAATATTATAGGCAGTATTATTTCTCCTTTCAAATATCTTAGAGGAGCGGAGGACTATTCTGCTTGAGCTTCTATCTTATTAGCTCATCACATTTCCCTCCTCTTCTTCGTCTTTCTAAGAAAATACACTCCCGAATCTATGCACACTAACTGCTTAATTATCGTGCCTCAAGTGAATCTTCTCACTTAGAAGTTAGTCACTTAAAGCACTTTGTCTATGGGAACTTGCTCTCAAATTCGACATTTAAAGTCTAGAGCTTGCTTAATCTGAAATCAAGCCTCCTTAATTATTTTCAGAAAATAAATTATATCAAGGTTAATTAGGCTGCTTATAGGAGTCTAAGTCTTGTTCATGATGAGTTTCAAAGTGAGTGCTTTGATTTTGATAGTTCAAGTTAATGGCAAAGTCTCTCTCTTTAAGAATGTTTGAGCCCTTGCCAATCAAGGTTTATGGAAGTAGTCTATTTTAAGTTTTCAAGCATATTTCAGGGCTCTAGAAATCCAAGTTCAAGCTCATTTGATGAGTGGTTGAGTTTTAAGATAGCATTGCTTATGCATTAGAAGTTTCTTCTTATAGAGGAGTCAGTGGTTGTCTGCTATTGAAAGTTGTTAATTTAAGGTCTTTGATTATATCGAAATTATTCATAAGTATATTTAAAGTGCGATCTTTAAATAATCGTTTATCATGAGTCTGTTGAAAGTCTTGTCTCTTATGTGTAGTGGAGTGGCATCATTTGCCTCCTCTTGCATCTAATTTTGATTCTTGTATTACTACTCTGATGTCTATACATTCTCGCTGTTCGTTTTGAAGTGCTAGCCTCTGCTTGATAAAGCTTCTTATCTGTCCTCAGGTGATAAAGCATTCTTCCTTGCACTCTTAATGCTGCATCCATTCGTTTTCCTGGTGTTCTCACTCTAATTTTCTTTGTTGTCATTTGCTTAAGCATTCAACCAAATCTAATCGATTTTTGATTGTGACGAAAAGTGGAGTTAGTGGGGGGTCTTTTGAGGGGGTTGTTAGAATTTAAATCGATTTAAGACCCCCTTGGTGATTAATAAGGAGGGCCCTTCCTGTCCATCCAATTAAGTTTAAATAGGAATCTTGGCTTAAGATATATAATTATTTTCAAAACTTTCTTAAAACACTCTAACAACTCTTCATCATGAGAGAAGTCATTTCAATTCACGTTGGTCAGGCCGGTATCCAAGTCGGTAACGCTTGCTGGGAGCTCTTCTGCCTCGAGCACGGTATCTAACCCGATGGACAGATGCCATCTGACAAGACCATTCAAAGATAACGCAAATGGATTTTATAAGGATGAGGGTGTTGTTAATGATTGGTGGTGGTGATGATGCCTTCAACACCTTCTTCTCCGAGACTGGAGCTGGAAAGCACGTCCCCAGATGCGTTTTCCTCGATCTCGAGCCAACCGTCATTGATGAGGTCAGAACCGGTACCTACAGACAACTCTTCCACCCCGAGCAACTCATCTCAGGAAAGGAGGATGCTGCCAACAACTTCGCCAGAGGTCATTACACCATTGGAAAGGAAATCGTCGATTCTTAAATATGCAATCGCTTTAGCATCTTCTAATTTCTAGTATGTTATCATCATAAGTTATTTGTCGATCTCTGCCTCGACAGAATCAGAAAGCTCGCCGATCAGTGCACTGGTCTCCAGGGTTTCCTCGTCTTCAACTCCGTTGGTGGTGGTACCGGATCCGGTCTCGGATCTCTCCTCCTCGAGAGACTCTCCGTCGACTACGGAAAGAAGTCCAAGCTCGGCTTCACCGTCTACCCCTCACCTCAGGTCTCCACTGCCGTCGTTGAGCCATACAACTCCGTGCTCTCCACCCACTCCCTCCTCGAGCACACCGATGTTGCCGTTATGCTCGACAACGAGGCCGTCTACGATATCTGCAGAAGAAACCTCGACATCGAGAGACCCACCTACACCAACCTCAACAGACTCATCGCCCAGGTCATCTCATCCCTCACTCACCTTTTAATTAGCTGTTCGCATTTTTTACACTGAAATGTAAGATGACTGCCTCCCTCAGATTCGATGGTGCCTTGAACGTCGATGTGACTGAGTTCCAGACCAACTTGGTCCCCTACCCCAGAATCCATTTCATGCTCTCATCTTATGCCCCAGTTATCTCAGCTGAGAAGGCATACCACGAGCAGCTCTCCGTTGCTGAGATCACCAACTCAGCCTTCGAGCCCGCATCCATGATGGCCAAGTGCGACCCCAGACACGGAAAGTACATGGCTTGCTGCCTTATGTACAGAGGTGATGTCGTCCCCAAGGATGTCAACGCCGCCGTCGCCACCATCAAGACCAAGAGAACCATCCAGTTCGTCGACTGGTGCCCCACTGGCTTCAAGTGCGGTATTAACTACCAGCCACCCACCGTCGTCCCCGGTGGTGATCTCGCCAAGGTCATGAGAGCCGTGTGCATGATCTCCAACTCCACTGCCATCGCTGAGGTCTTCTCCAGAATCGATCACAAGTTCGATCTTATGTACGCCAAGAGAGCCTTCGTCCACTGGTACGTCGGTGAGGGTATGGAGGAGGGAGAATTCTCCGAGGCCAGAGAAGATCTTGCCGCCCTCGAGAAGGATTACGAAGAGGTCGGAATCGAGACCGCCGAAGGTGAGGGAGAGGAAGAGGGCATGGAATGATTTCCCCCTTGACCGCTTTCGCAAGCACAACCCACAACAACACATCGCAAGATGCAAGTCTTTCATAATTACCATAAAACTTAAAACAAACATCTCTTAGTCTCAGTCTTTATCAAATTCTGTCATCTGTCATTTTTTCATTTTCTATAAACTTATCACTTTTCCTGAGTTCATGCTCATTTTGTAACAATTTTAAAAGCTTTAGTTAAATAAACACTCTCTCATACACATTTCTCAGGAGCTTGTTTGAACTCACTAGAGGCTCTTGCTCTGTTGCATTGTCTACAACAATGGCATAGCTTCATACTGTTATTCTATCCATTCATCATCAAAATTGAAGATTTAGGCAGATTGTTTGAATGTCGGTTATTGTTTCGTTTAAGATATTTTCAACCATATTGAATAGTCACTAGCAATTCAAATCATTTTCCCTCCCTCATTTGAATTAGAATCATGAAAATAAATTCTATGCTCTCAAAACTATTGAACAAAAGTTGAGAAGATTTATAGCTTAATTTATTTGATTAATAAAGAAAGTGGGTCTAAATATATCTTTGAATCTTGGTTTGTGCTATGTTGGGTTCTAATGGGAGTAATTTCTTTTAAAAATTGAGCACATGATCTTGAATGAATTTACTCAATATATTGTGGTAGAGTATTTAAGTAAGCCAAGTAAGTTATCTCTTTAATATATTACATGTAGATTAGTAAGTGGCTTGTACTTGCTTTCGCTCTTATTATTCTGATATCTTAATCCAATTAAAAGATAAATACAAATCCAAAGCTAAGATACATAATCAACTTATTTTTGCTCATTTAGTCTTCAATGATCTATATAAATATAACAAATAAATTAGTTTTCTACTGGCAGGATAGAGAAATTATCTTTATAAAATTTATTATCATACTTTACGAAAATCTTTTAGATTTCATAAAATTCATGTTATATAGGAGCAGCTCTTGGACAAAGAGGTACATCTTAATTTTTGTAAAGACTGTGTTTAGGTGGTGGCAACCAGGGAAGAGAGCAGCAACAGAACTATCGATTCCAAGGAAGCTCACAGCAATCCATGGGTAGATACAGTGCTTAGCAGCTCACCAGCAGCAATCCTGACTATCAAAGCTACTACTAAGGCGGTGGCGGTGGAGGTGGAGAAAATTAAGGCGGTAACTATATCGACCTCAACTCCCTTTACTACTACTGGCTCTATCGGATTCTCTACTACATCAGATATAACGGACTCTATATTGGAAACAGCATCAAAATAATGGAATAGCATTGTTAGTAGATACGCTATGTTCCAAGGACAGTTTGTCAACCTCTGAATAAGTTGAGTAATGGGTTTTCTCTCCCTAAATTAGTCAGTTTTAATTTCCTGAGTAATTCATCAAAATCAACCTCTCAATATGGCAGATATATGTTACTTTATTGGAAACAGGTGGCTCATTAGAGAAGAAGGCACTGGTTCTTATGAAGCCCTAGTCTTCAGAGATATCAAGTCTTTCGGCGATTATAGATACGCTCTTTATAAAATATGACTAAATAAACTGTCAATATTGAAACTGAATATTTCTACCTATGCAAAATAATTGCCGATAACAAATTGTAATTCTCAGAAAATGATTTGTAAGGTTAGTAATAGCATCGATTTCAGATTTTGAAGGGTTCTCAAATACGCTTGACTTGCTTCTTCGGAGCAAAGTTTTAGAGGAATTATTTAGAATGGCAGACATAGTCTGCTTTATTTTATCATTATAGTGGCATTTTATCACAAATCTGGCATTCACAGTAGTTAAGTTAAAGCTAGTAGTGAGATCATTGATAATAGTTAGGAAACTGGTGAAAGCAAAAAAGCAAATGACGCTGGCTGCTATTGGTATAAGCTTTGTGCCGAAACCAAGGAACTCACTTCCACCTCGTTATTGTTCGCGTCGTAGTAGCCTAGTGAATACCTGAAGTTCCTGCGCGAACTGTATTGTCCTAAGTAAACTAGAAGTCGTTCAAGGTATCATTTGTAGTAAAAGGCCTAAATAAAGAGCAAAATAAGTTTATAATTAGTGCCTATTAAATGCTAGTACAAAGTTGCCAAGTATTCCATAGGAGTCCATATAGAAAACCTCATTGAAGAGAGTCTACACGTCGTAGATATCTTACTATTAATCAGTAGTTACGGCCGTATTGAGTACCTTCTGATCTAGGCACACAAAGATGGGAGTCCCCGCTGCTGGATCAGTAGTGTTAAAATCGTACTTACACTTTATCTAATCATTGCTTTGAGAGCCAGTTATTTAAGGGAGGGTTAAAGTGAAAGCCAAGTATATTTTCTTGGTGGTTTTAGCGAATGTTGTTAAGTCTATGTCGTAGGCAAGAACTGAAAAATCGAAACTATAGGGAGTAGTGGTTTTGTCTATCTGTTGAAACACTTTAATGCTGAGAAAATAAATAAATTTGATCTATATGTTTAATGCTTGGACTTGCTGCACTAATAACAGTAGTAACACCTGCATCGCACAACAGCGCTAGTTGCAAGATGCTCAATAATAGCAAATGCCACCTTAGTGAACGAAAGGAGGCCGGAAGAGAGTCGGAATATTATCTTGAAACAGTTGGTTTCATTGTGTAAAATTCTTTCTTAATATTCAAAAATTAATATTATTGTTACAGTTGCCTGTGAAATAATAAATGTTTCTTTACAATAATTAAAATGTCATTGTTATTATTCAATGTATGACTAAGGGAGGTTTAGAGATAAATATTTTAGACCAGAATAGGTGCTTTTATCATAATAATGGGCAATTACGTAATTGATTTTTGCTGTTTTAAATATAGAAGCCAATACTATCTTTGGTTTTATAGCCACTTCAAAACCTTTTTTCTTCATAATCCGTCGCTTTATGGGATAATGTAAAATTTTTAAAATTTGAAGTAAGTTTAAAATAAATAAATGCAAGCAACTCAAATAATCTCTGGTGCAGTTCCATAAAACTAAGAAGCAAAGAATGAAGCCTAGTAAGAGGCAGACGCAGCCACTTTTAAAGAAATCTATAAGCAAGACAATATGTAAGAAGAAGTGTAAATGCCATCAGGTAGTAAAATTGGTCTAAAATTTTAATATAGAAGCGACGACAACTTCAACCAGAAATTAATCAAGCAAGTTGAGGCAGTCGACAAAAAAATTGAAGACCTTGGGGTCCTACTTCAGATCCTTTAAGAAAGAGCAGTCTCAGTTGGAAGGGAAAATACAGTGCTGCCTCCCCTACAAGACATACTTTAGTATCATTATTTAATTTTAATTTAGCATATAATTTAATCTGGCTTCGTGCTTTGAGAAGGTCAACAATCATTTCTAAACTTGACAGTTTAAATTTATAGATGTTAAATTGAGAATGAAGCTTGCAGAATTGTATAATTTGTAATATTTCAAATGATATAGGGCGCTTTAACGAAGAAGTACAAAGTTCCAGAGCCAAAGTCTTTCATAGGCACATCTGAGATTATAGGCCTTATTAGAATTCACTACGAGATAGTTAGCAAAATCTACAGACAGATCATCAATTTCATTAAGAGATTCACAAATAACTCTTACTGCGTGGGCCTCTACCTAAATATGAATAGAGTAATCAAGGCTGAGATAGATCTTAACGAGTGCATGCGAGAGGTTTAAAGCTTAATCAAACTTGTCAACTTTCTCAAATTTCAAAATGCTGCTTTCACTATTTACACTGGTAAAAAGTGGCTTAAGAAAGCCAGAGTTAATATCCACTACAAAGCTAGAAGAGATGTTCTGTTTGATGAATGAAATTATTATAGACCTTAATTTTCTAAATAAAAAAACTTTAATGCTTTCAAACTTATTAATTTTACTAAGCTAATTGGAGCTGAGCGAGAGCCAGTTGCTCCATTATAAACTACTCTCCAAAATCAATAGTTGAAGCTGATTCACTCAATTCTTTCAAAAACTTAAGAGCACCTTAGTACTGTTCTTTAGAAATTTGATGCTTCTTCTTTTAGAGATAGTTTATAATTCTTAGCTATCTTTCTCGAACCTGTTCACTATATCCATCCTTTGTGCTTTTATTTTTTTCTATAATCAAACTCCTAGAGCTTTCTTTGTCGTCTTTTAAGGTCTTTTGAAATTCTAGAGCTTGCTTAATTAAGTATTTTGTAGTCGCACCCATAGGTGCAAGTCTTTAACCAAAGGGAGAAACCTTAGCTAAAGGTTTCACAGACTCCGACCTTTTAAAATAAGAATTATTATTTAAATCTAACCTCTTATTGATAGAGTATTGATCATTGATTTTCATATCAGATTATATATTCTTCTCTTTATCCCTATCCTCATTTTTGTATTGAGCTTTCTTAAAACACTCTCTGAATCTTTTGCTATGTTTCATCCTGATGCTGTTCTGAGGTAATTACGAATCGAAATTGTCTAGAAAATTGAGTCCTTTATTTTACTCATCTTGCATCTCAAGCAAGCTTAAATTTATAGTGTTTCTAGTCTAGTCATTCTTAGATATTAATGAAGAATCGTTAACAAGAGACTTATCTCCTCTCTCCTTAGAATTGGTGTTTTCGTTAACTTTCTCACATAGCCTACTGAGAGTAAGTCTTCTCTCATCCTTATAGAAAGTTTATGCTTGCAACTCTAAATTAGAGAAGACACTTGTCGTCTCCAGTTTTTGCTTTTCTTAAAGATGCTGCATAGATTTTCTCTAAGCGTCTAATCTTTGTTTGATTTTCAATTTCCTCTACAGAACTGTGTACTCCTCTAAAGTTTTCTGTAAAAATTTTGACTAGTGGTCCATGAGTTCTCTTGGAGTGTTGTAAACGATAGATTTAATAGGCTATTAACCCAAAGACTCATGTAAATGGTCATTTATCAATATCTCTCCAGAGTTCTCTTGCATTAGCTCTGTAAGTGTCACTAATTTTCTTTTATCCCTAATCTGATTCCGAAGGAGGGTAGATTCAGTTATCTAATTTTAATTCTATACCCTTATATTGAGATTATTGGACAAAAATAATGTTAAATAGTTTTAAGATCTTGCAAAGAGCTGGAATAATGAAGACTAGTATCTTGTATCCTAGAAGTGTGAATATCTTAGTCAGTTTATTCGAACTTAGTCTCTTTCACTTGCTTCTAATCCTTTCTTGAGATCTTAAAAGATTGATTGTCTTTCATTCTAGGTTATATAGACTAGCTTCTTCCATTCTTAGATACAATAGTAACCTTGTTCTTTGACTTTTAATTTGAAGGCACAGCGCTTAAATCTTATATGATCCTTGCTAATACTTCCTTGTTATCCGCTCTGTTGGACTCAAGATTGCTTTATTGCTCGAAGAAACTGTCATTTTGTATCTCCTACTTATAAACAGCTTGAGTCTTTGGAGATATAGCTTGTTCTACTAGGTCTTAATCAGTTATGATTTGCCTGCATTCTTTCAAGAAAGAGGAGGCCACTTTGTCCAGAAATATGGTGTCTCTAAAAGACTCTAAAATGGGCATGCCTTGATCTTTTGTTCTAATGGCTGGATGAAATTTAGACTCAGCTAGGAATTAATTAAGAACCTCTACTGATGAAGACATTTAGGCGAGAGATTTCCTTTTCCTATCAAACTAAACTAAAACAATAATTTATACCATCAAGATTAATGATGGGTGGAAATTAGCTACTGCTTTGAACACCTTCTTAAATGTTATCAGCTTCGTTTTCAATGATACTGTTTTTATTATAAAATATAAAGAGGGTTAGTTTTGCTGTGAATATCTGTGGCTTATGACTTCCTTTTATCTTTGGCTTTTATTATGTGGAATAAGCCTTGGCTCAACCTTAGCTATAACTTTATGAAATGGATTGACCTTTGAATCAGTTGCAGGATAATGAGCCCTTGTTGTTTATGGAGCTTTGAGAGCACTTTAAAATATCATCATCTTAAATAATGGAATTTGAAACATAATCTGTTGTTTTATTTTCCTAAATTCTAAGTTTGTGGTCTCATTATCTGTCTTTGATGAAATTATGTCCTTTATCTTAGTGTCTGAACCTTCAAAAAAATATTTATAACCTAAATCTTAGAAAATAAATTTTATTTGATAATCATCTATAATATTATTTTTTAGAACAGGGTTTTTTTTAGAGATTTTGTAAAAGATTGAAGAGTTGGTTTCTAAAGACAAGAAAAATATTCTAAAATTAATTTGGATGTTAAATTAATGATTTGCTTCCACATGCTTTATACTCTAGAGATTTAGAGAACTTGAGTTCTATAGAATATTAACCAGAAGAATGTTCTTACGAGTAAGTTTTTGAAATTATTGAGTGACTTGTGATGGAGTCCATTTGAATTTAGTCTTTTCAAAAGCCTTTCAGGGTTCTGAAGATAGTCATACATCTATTTTTAAATGATCTATCAAAGATTAAGTCTTACGAATTTGTTCTTAGTTTTCTCTATTTTGTCAATTCCTTCTTCGTTTAAAGATCTCTATTGGGAAGATATGAAAGGCATCTTTTAATTTAATTTTCTCTAAACATAAAATTAATACTTTCTGGGCGTTTAGAAGTCTTTAATAGGCTAAGGATGATAAAAAATGAATTTAAAGATACTTAAATTATATAATGAGAGAGATGATTCCCAGATTTAGAGTGTGGAGAATGAATAAGCATAGGAAGTTTAGCTTATTCAAATATGCTACTCTTTGTGGTTTAGTGCTACTCGTGCATTTTTACAATATTTTATTTCTCAAATCTATAGTAATCTATTAATTTTAGCTCAATTATGACAAATTTTGTGAAGGAACAAAATGTATTTGATTTATAAAACATCAAAATTTCAAAAAAGCAGAATAAAATGGCCTTTTTATTTATTATATATATCTAATTTCATTATGGAGAGAAAGTGTTCATGTAATGTAGTAGTAATTTATAACTGAGAATTTATTGAATTACACGGTATAGTAATTATAACTAATTAAAAGTCCTTAAATTTAAGTAATAATTCGAGAAGATAAAAAAAATTTGCATTCTAGAATGGCTATCGAATAAATTACAAATAAAGGTTAAATAAAAAATTACTACTAAATTGCAACCCCATTTTCTCACAAATCTTTTTTCCTAATCTGAATTTATTAAATTCTGAATTATATAACATATTAAGCGAAGTGATAGAGAAAGCGATATTAATTTAAAATTTATATGGATTTATTATAGCAGTAATTCAATCAACCTCTTAAAATGATGCGGAATGGATAATTTACTCTCCAGAGGGCCTATCAAGTGAAAACTTTATTTTTAACTTCAAGAATGGATATCTGGATGATTGGACTTATTTTTGCCTCGATAATTACCAAAATCGAATGCTACACTGATCTCACAACAGTGGCCGACTGCGTCACTTGCTTTTAAACAACAGATAACTACGTTTGCATCTTTAAGTTATAATTTAATGCAAAGATAACACAGTGGACACTTAGAGTTACTGCTGTGCATCAACGGAGACAACAACAAGTGCTTGCAAGAGAGATGTCTGCTCCACTAGCCTCTAAACTAAGAGCATGAAGCTCTATACTTGCCCCTATGAAACCAAAGTTTAATTCCATTTTTGAGTTTGCGGGGGCGTAGACCCTGATCGAACTATATCATTGAACAATAACGCAACTATAACCACAGGCTCAAAGTTCGTATAGTACTCTATATGCTATTGGAATATCAAAGCAGCAGATTTCTCAACTAGAACAACTGCCAATGCGAATTCACTCACTTAAATAGCTTCTTAAATATGATTTAATCTAAGTTTGATAACAGTGACAATAAATAGTTTTTCAAATGTCTACCTCTACATCAATAATGGAACTTCTCCTAAAGCTTATTTTATCATAAATGAATATGTTATACTGAATTAAAAGCAGCTTCCAACTAAACTACTATTCAATCTTTCGATTCGATGACTTACACCTTTTGGTCTAACCAAATAATTTTTTAAGAGTGATGATGTTAACATTATTTTGATAATCTATCTGCAAGTGGTAGCATATGATACTAAGGCTTCTTTGAACTTTACCTACACTTATTAAGAATATTCACCACCTGATATTGTTTGCAATGGGACTACTTATGTAGTTAACTATGTGCGTTATTGCAATTATAGCTAACCAAATGTGACTGTCATTCAAAATAATACTGTCATCTATGTCTCAGGATTCACTGAAGGGAAGCCTCAGTATGCTATCTATTGCCTTCTAGCAGTCATAATTTTGGGAGTGCTGACTTTCACAATAGTTGAATCTAAACCCAAAAAGATTTTGAAATAAGTTATATTCTAGCTTTTGTTTCTTTATTGTTGCTTCTAAACTTTCAGGGAAGAAAACTCAGCCTAAAATTATACACTCTGCTTTGACTGACTACGAATTAGCTCCAATCGAGAAATAGATTCTAGATCCTTAAGAGGCAGAAATTTACCTCTTAACTTCGTCATGGGTTAACACATTGCATGAGGGACCGGTCACACTAGTTATGAGCGTGTTTTAGTGGATGATATAAAAGCCTATTATATATATACCCTAGCTGGGTGCTTAATTCTGCTAATCTATTCTATTCTACCTCTCAACTTTCAAAACTAATCATCATATTTATCAGCAGAGCTCAGCTAACATGTCTAATATGAACACCATGTACACTAAAAATAACAATAGCGAATCTATGAAAATTCCAAAGAATCAGTTCCTCAATTTTGAACAGAAGGATTCATTTAAGTACGATACTTACCTCAAAGTACAGAATATTCTGGGAAAGCAAGTTGCAAACCAAAAGTCTCAACGCAACAACATTCTGCAGATGAGGTCTACAGAGCTAAATGATCCATCATTTATGGGCAACTCAATTATAGGAGATGTAAATGGAAGTATGCATGGAAGTACAACCATTGCATAGGATAGTATGCTGCCGACAGTTAGAAGAGATCAGAATAACTCCCAACCACAAAATTCAATGTCCTATAACACCAACTATAATGCAAATGAGACCAATACCTTACTATCACTTCCCATGATTAACACCTATAAGCAAGGAGCTCAAATTGTTAACTTAAACAGTAATTAAAAGCCTACTGCTCTAGGACAATCTGGATCAGCTGTCAATATAGTCCCTACTCTGCAAGGAAAAAGACAAGTCGCTTAATTTATATTGAATTAAGACTGGTTGATTTATAGAATCAATAAGATACAAAGAGGAGCATGGACTGGAATAACACTCCCAAAATTAAAGGATCAAGAGATGGAGGTGGCACTTCAAGAGCTAAGCTTGTTCTAGGTAACCAACTTGCAGATTCTACAAGCAAATTTTCATAAATGATAGAGAAGATAATTGATTCTCCAGGTATTCAGTCGGGGTTACATTCACTTTCTGATAAGCGAGGAAGTATTTAAGATCCTGGATCTGGAGACTTTGAAAATAGGCAGAAGTTCCTGAAAGAATAAGTGGATAGATACGAAATAAGGAAGAGAAAGAAGAGTCTTGCTAAAGGAAAAATTGAAAGCAATTAGCCATTCTGGATTTAAATCGCAGGTTTATGGATCTATTGAGAATAGCTATCAGTCTGAATAAAACAGCCACAGAGAGCTTAAACTTCCTGATTTCGGAGGGAAAGAAAAGGAAAACCTGTGGACGGGGAGGCACTAACTCAGGGTCTTAAGAAGATTAACAAGTGAATTGAAAAATAAAAGTCTGCTTTTTAAAAGTATATTAAGTATTTAAGTTATTCTCATAACTCCATTATGACTATCTCTTTATCTCCTTTCTCGTGCAGGAATTTGAATTAGAGAGTGATAAGTCATTATAAATATAATTCATAATTCAAATATTAACAATTCACTCTACTAGATCAAATGGACGAACTGAAAAACCTTGTTTAAGTATATTATGATCTTAAATTTTTGTGATTCAAACTCTCGAAACAAACGGCATCCTTGGACAGCTGCGCGCACAACTACGCTCCTGTGTTTTCAAGGTGATAGATAACCAGGAACAAATTGAAAGAGGCCAGTCCAGCTTCCACTGGGATAACCCTCAAGCACGTAAGGTGATGAGCACAGCTACTGGAGCAATCTGCGCTGAGCTGATAAAAGATTTCCTAGAGTTCTACAAGCTAGACTACACTCTGTGCACTTATCTATATTGTTATATACTCTTGCGATATTCATGCCTGAGGTAAACTTGAACGGATAGAAGGGGTCAACCAAGGAAGAGCTTTCTAAGAAGGTAGGACTAAGAGAGCCTTCTGTTCAAAAACCTGTTATGGCATAGCTGCTCGAAAGTTTCCTTACTAATGATAGACCTACATCAGCTGCAAGTGTTCACTCTATCTCCACTCAGAAAATCAAAGAAGAGGAGAAGTCCATAAATGCTTTCAACCAATCTATAGTCTTTTAATATATTCATGTGCTTAGCTTAACAGCAATAAAGCACCAGCTGCAGCGGATAAGTTTGGAACACTTGGCAATACCTCAGCTGCTAATTAAAGCAAGGAGAGTATTCATGACACTTCTAAAGTCTCTGCAAAATCTGGGGCTGCCCAACCACAGCCATCTCATAGTCGTTTTGACAGCGATCCAACTTTTGAGGAGAAATCGGCTACTGACATTCACTTGGAAAAGGCAAATAAAATGCTTGAGGAGCAGAAAAGAGAAGAAAATGCAGGCTACAAATTTGGAGGAAACAAGGGCGGAAACTTCTCTCGGGACCATTCCAGGAAAGAGAATGACATTATTGACACCTATGGAGATGATTTTGATGATGATATCGAGGAGGAGCTGCCAGAGGATTATCTTTTTTGTCCTTATAATTATTTTGATAACAATTTGCTAGACTCAAACGATCAACACAAAAATATCACTGAGAGTGCAGGAGGAGTTACAGTCAGTTAGTCTTTAGGAGTGGATCCGAGTGTGGATTCGCTAGCATTGGAGGACTATGATCATATCGAGCCAGTCGAAAGATTAAGTTGAGCAAGATTATCTGCACTCACAAAGTTGCCTTATTCAAAGCACCTCAAAGTACAGTTTGAGAAATAAATCTAGTTTAAATATATGTATGCATCGTTTCGATAGCAATTGTTTATTTATAAGTTTGTCTCTTTAAATTATAAGTCCTCAGAATAAATCTCTATATTAATATAATTTAGAAGAGAGCAGTAAAGTTTTCTTTCTAAATTAATCCCTGAAGTAAAGTTTAATTAATCTATTTATAAAATATTTGCGATGGCTTTAACAACTAACCAAGCCATAAAATTAGTGAGTCAAAGTGGGATGCTATTCGGAAAGCAAAGGTCAATAGGCTAAAGTTTGATAATGAAAACGATAATAGGATTCTCTCTTATAATGATTCACCTCGATTTCTCAAATGGTTATCTTTACCTCGCAAACAATACTTGCTTTACAAATCCATACTTTTATATTATTAAAGCTTCTCTTGCCTTAAGGCAGGGAACAAGTATTGCTATGATAACAATTCAGGTAAATGCTGCAGTACTTCAGATACATCTGGACTTTGTGGCTACACAAACTGTTCTCAACCTTACACAGCGCCTAGTTCTCTGGGGACAAATAACTACACAATCACCCACCCTCGATTATCCCCGTATGACTACTATCTTAATCTCTATTATTGCAACGACATCTAGAAGAATCCTTGCAACACAGATAATTTTAAACATTCATCTTCTATTTGAATAAAGACTAGTTAATGATTCCAAGCATAGGTTATTTCCGCTCTAACTTACTTGACAAAGAGGTAGCAGAGTATTGCTTCTATAACAACTCACTTTCAAAAGACCAATCTGCATCTTTATCACTGCAAGTCAAGCTATTGAATAATTCAGAAGACTATTAAGTTTATGTGTGGTACACTTACTAGTTGTAAACTCCCTTCCAATCGATTATAGGCACTTATTAGCTCAATTAAACTGACAATTTCTTGCAAGACGGGTTTAGTCTTGCGAACTCAATCATTTATAAGTTTAATTTAAGCATTTTAATTATAATTAAGATTGAATGATGATGTATGTGGTTGTGTTAAAAAACAGCAGTATCAAAATATCTTCAAGTAACTCTTACTCCCATGCTACTTTGCAGATTTCCCTTATTGATATGTGGACTGGAACTTCATCATCAAGCGAATAAGATGCGCCTATAATGGTTATCATAATCGCAGTCGTAGTTGGAGGACTCATTACCTCATTTTGTGTAGGAGCCATAGTGTGGACAATTTTAATAATTTTCATTTGTAATAAATAGTATAATAATTTGCAAGGGATTGAAAAAGAAAGATAAGGATGGACTGATGAGTCAGACATAGGTTGATGAAGATGGAAACCCAATAGAAAATAAGGAAGAAGATGAAGAGGAGATATAGGCGCAGATTAGGAGGCAGAAAACGCTTGAACAAATTAGGAAAAATAATGACATCAACAATATTATTCCGAAGGTGACTGAAAATCAAGATAGAGTTGATATTGGTGACTTATATACATACAATAACATTCCATGTAAATAATTGACATAGTTCAGAATAGAGATAACATAAAAGTGTTGCCCGACAAAGTGGTTATCAAGAGACCATAATCTGCTTAAATAAATAGCTTAGTACCCAAAAACTTTGAAAGAAAGCAAACTCATGGAAGCACTAAAGGATAGTCATCCTCTGATTTTGAAAAATCTAAAGGGTTTTCAGCAAGAGTAGGCTTCAACGATCTAGGAGCTGATTATGAGGACTATTCAAGACCCCAATCTTAGCAAGTTAAAGTCAAGAGAAATAATTAGTTATAGTTTAGTTTTGCCACAATTTTTGATAAATTTGCATCCGAGTAACTTATCCTCAAGCTCATAAAACAATAGCAGCAGTCAAAAGTCACATAACTAATTCAAAATTTGAAACTTGCAAAAGGATTTTTTTAAATTCTTGAGCTCTGGTCAAGGACAAGAGACTCCTATAGATTTAAATAACTCTAACTCTGAGTTAAGTGGTGGCAGCAGGTTGAATGATAACTTGAATGAGAGAATGAAGCAGGCACAGTCAAAGTTGTAACTGCATGCCGCAAATTTTCAGAGAAACGATCTTAAGAATCAGCCAATAAGAGAGGAAATGGAGGAAGATGACTTCAATTACCAAATAAAACCTCTTGAAATTATGCATTTTAAGTTTAATTTCATATTATGCAACTTCATTTAAGACAGAATGCAAGTGAATATTTTATGAAAATATTTAAAGTTTAAGAGAGCGTCGAGGCGTAGGCTAGGGTCGTGATGATGATTTTGTGTAAGTAGATTTAGAAGGGTTGGAAGAAAATCAAGACAAACAAGGAGACGATTACTATTAAGAAGTTGAGCTCTAAAACTAAGAAGGTGAGGACTTAATTATTTTGACTATGCGGATAATCAAACTGTAGAGATCAGAGAAAATGCAGCCAGCAATTTTGGAAATCTAAGAAGCATGAAAGGATAGATTGCTAACACTGCAGGCAACTAGCTTTCAAAATCAGTTAATGTAAATAACTTTTACCAATCGCAATCACCAGATCTTACCATGAGTTACAATATCATAAAGCCAAAAATATTTATTTTTGCGAGTTATAAATCGTTCTAAAAAAATAAGAAATAAATTTGCAATTTCTGAATAATAGCTGAATTTATTTTTCTTACAATAGCAACTTTTACAATGGCGATATTGATGGGAGCACGAAAAAGGGTCTTCTAGGTCCAACTTACAACCAGTTCATGCATGAATAAGAACAATAATATTATTTCAAGGTTGTTATTAATTTATTAGTAACAAGAGAATGAACAAAACTACCTTTCCAATCAAAAATTGATAAACCTTTCTCACGAAGAGGAGAGTGAAGACTACAGCAATCATTTAAATGATTCAGAAGGAGTAAGAATCACGCAAAATAAAAAGAGAAATAAACTCAAACACCAAAATCTTCAAAACCAAAATTAAAATCAAAAGACAATTCAAGAAGAGGAGGAAGAAGATTAGGATGAAGTGGAGAGCTCTGCTTAACCGTAAACCAGGAAAAGGAGAGCTAAAACTGATAAGGAACTCAAGAATGTTTTCTACTAAAATTAATACCTATTTTTAATTATTCAATTAAATGACGACGATGATAAATAATCGCACGATTATGGATATGAGTCCATCGAGGATATTGAAACCTGAATATATCTATCCCTCTATTCCTCATCAAATTTTTCAAAATTTATTTATTTTTCGCCAATAGTTAAGATTTACTCGCACAGATTATAATTTGTAATCTAATTTGCTCAAAAATATAAATATTTCTCAAATCTATAAAGATAACAAGTAGTCAATGCTTGTATCCAGTCAAATACTCTTTGTTGCATATCTGCTGTCTATCTTGAGTATTTTTGCTCTAGGTGATACAACTAAAGTCACTAGTGTATATGATTGCATAACCTGTTTGAGCAATAAAGCTAACTACTATTGCGCTTCCTCTTTTGCTAACCCACTGACAACTTCTAGTCAAAGTGCATAGACAGGCTACTGTTGCTCCGCCTCTGGTCTTTTCAACTCACCCACATTTTGTGACTCCAATTAAATGAAGTGCAGTAACTAAATGGTCTCAAAGAAGAATTTAAGTTCATGAGGTATGGGCTCTGCATGTGGGATAGCCAAAGGTTTGCTCTAATATGCTGGCATCACCATAAAATTCAAATTCAAGAGATCTCTATGTTACTAACTATCAATTCTTCTAAAATATTTAATGCACGTTTTGTTATCAAAAGTCTTTCTAAAGTCAGTACTTTGGATCTCAAGAAACCTGCATGTGGAGATTCATTTCTGTCAGCATCCAGGATTCCCAATCCAGATATATGAGAATTAGAATTGTCAAAAGCAACAAGATAAAAATATACGCAGCCATTCTCAATAAGACTACCACTGATAATAAGTTTATTTAGGAATATCTTTACTGATTTGATTCAAGATTTGGGACCTGAGTGGAACGTAGTGACGGAGGTGAGCAAGGGTTTAAATGCAGGAAACCTAGCCACAGTTTCAAACATTATTATCACCAATCTCACGAATTAAGTTTACCTTGTTGTGGTTCCTGAGGATGTGGGATCTAACGTTGTATTTGAGTATCAACTTTCAGACGACCTAACTTCATCTACTTCTTCCTCAGACTCAACAAGCAACTTCCTCTTCTTCCAGTTCTTCTTCTGCTGATAGTCAAAGTGGGTGGAACAATAAGTTTACCCGCCTCATGGTAACTTACACTATGTCTAGCATATTTGGTTTGACTTTTCTATTGGGTATTTTTAACATTTACAGAACCTTTTATTCAAAGGAGGC
Source organism: Tetmemena sp. SeJ-2015 (assembly GCA_027382625.1). Classification (NCBI taxonomy): domain Eukaryota; phylum Ciliophora; class Spirotrichea; order Sporadotrichida; family Oxytrichidae; genus Tetmemena; species Tetmemena sp. SeJ-2015. The sequence continues at coordinate 18,874 of JAJKFJ010020774.1, forward strand.
ACTCATAAGAGAATAGGCTTTAAAAGATTTGAGAGCACGCAGGCAAGAGGAAATGCTCACAAAGTAAAGAAGGCAAAGAGAGTAGCAGTATATTAATGCAATCATTAATATTTTGTCTATATCGACAAGGAATTGGCAGCAGCTAAATAGACTGTGAAGAAAGATGTGAAAGGGATGGACCTTTACCTTAGAATACCAAGATAACTAAAAGGCTTTAGCCTCCTTAAAGGAGAAGAAATATTCTCGCAAACTTATTAACAATTCATCTTCATTTTTTTTGTCTAACTTTTTATTAACTTAAAAAGGGCATGAGGGATTTTTCAGCAATTGACTAAACTTTTGCCACTGAAACTAAAACCCTGTACATTTAATGTATTTTGAATAAATGAAACCCTAGATGATAATCTAAACGAGATGTATTTTTTGAGGAGAGCAGCTTCGATGAAGAGGATGTGAAGCAATTTGAAGAGTGGCAGCAGAGGCATGATCTCAGAGCGAATAACAGCATAGAGGAAGGACCCCGACCTCACTATCTACTTAAATCAAGGCCACAGGCATTTAAAGTCGTTTAATTTTATGATCACGAAACAACTATGACTTAATCAGATTTGCTCACTCCTTCCAAAGCTTAATTTACTGTAATGAAACTCAATATTTTTAAGCAGTAAAAGACAAAAGGACTTAAAAGAAATCATAAAAAGAGACTTCAAAAACTAAGACTTAGAACAAGCAAAGCTAGAATCCATCCAATTCAGAAGAAATTAAGATCACTAAAAATCAAAAGAAAAATCTCAAAGACAACAATTTAAAGCCAATAATAAGTAAATTAAAGAATCAAAACTTGAAAGTGGAAGATTATGATGATATTGAAGAACCAAATAATCATGCCATGAAAAAGATACCCCAATCTAGAATACCTAAACTATTCATTTCATAATTAGAGCTAATATTTTTAAACAGGAGTCAGCAACATAGTCTAGCAAAGATTCCTCAGTCAAGGATCCTCAATCTTTATTTTTAAGTTTTCATCAATCTAAAACTCCCTCAAAGCAAATCAACTTAAAGTTTCCAGACTACAGCTTTAAGAAAGCCAAATAATTAATGAATGATAAAGAAAAGATAGATGAAAAACTTAAGACTAATTAATAAAATTACCCATCTGTGGTAGATAGATTGATGAATAAATTTTTGAAATATCATTTTAGAATTTAAAATGACGATAAAGAAGAAGAGGAATAAAAGAGACATCAAAGATAAATTGATGAGATGATTTACTAAATTAACAAAGCTAGCATAAAGAATCCCAAAGCTAATCCAAATGATGATAAAAAAACTAAAGAATTCAAAAGCAGCTTTTGAAAGCAGAGAAGAAGATCAAAAGGAATTTACTTTAAAAAGAAGGCAAAATAAAAATTTGGATGAAAGTGATTGATTTGATTTATAGTGTGGCTAAATTAGTTCTAAATTTTGCTCTTAAAAATTTTATCTTATTTGCAAAAATAAAATCTTAATTAAAAAGCGCACAAACTTACTCAAAGAAAAGCTAGAATGTAGTACTCCTTTGAAGAGAAAATAATTAATTTCATCGGTATCTACCTCCACTTTGATAGCTTTTGTGTTTGTAAGAATCTGATCTATAACTCCCTCCTGTTCCATGCTGCTTGCGAGAGCTATAATGCTAGTCCCTACTCCTAGATCTGTAATCCTGCTTGTCCTCTTTTTTATAGGATGATGATTGAATATATCTGCCGTTTCTATAGCGCCTCTTTCGATCTTCTTTGCTATTTAAGTCAACTAAGCTATCCTCATACTCATCCTTAATAAAATTTAATTTGAGACTAATCTAAAATTATAGTTGCTTTTTTATTTATCATCTTCTTCGTCATCATACTCGCCCTCATATTTAGCAGAACCCTTAGGTACTTACTACTTCTTTGTTTTATTCTTTGTGAGTATTTTATTAAAGCTTGAAAGAACATTGTCAGAGTCATCATCTTATTCCTCATCATCACTCTAACTTAACTTTTTGTTAACAAAAAATATCAAAAAGGTTCTTAGAGCCCTTTGAGGAAAAAACATTTTTCTCAAAGTATTGCTCATCATCACCCATGCTTCTATCAGAAATATCCCCACTATCACTTGAGTCTTTGTAGTTCCTCACTTTTCTTCCAGAGGAAGGACCAGGATTATAGGCAGCATAGTCATCACTCTCTTCATTAACAAAAACTTGATTAGGATCAAGAGATTCCAAGATTTTAAGATATGAGTCACAAAATGTGACCAGAAATTAATTAATAAAAAATAAGGAATCGAAATAAAAAAAAAACCTCCACTCTAACTAATTTTCAAAATCACCTCTCTTCACTATCATCTTTGTTCCGTCTATCATACTTCTTAAAGCTTTGAGAGCCAGTTTTCCTGGGATCTGCTGAGATGCGAGCATGATAATTACTTTAAACGCTCTGACTATGATTTAGCTTGTGATAGCTACTCGGGCCATCTCTCGTGCTATACCTATCGTAGCCTCCTCCATATCCTCTTACATCTCTATCATAGTCTTGTTGAGATCTTTAGTAAGACGATTAGTTGCCACGGTCATCAATCGCTTGATGATTAAGCCTTGTTCTGACTTGTTCATACTGCTTGTAGCGCTTGTTACCAATGCCAAGAGTACTCATTTAGCAATCTTATTCATCATGCTTATCAGCACAATAGCAGCAGTACACATCATTAGAATTATGATTTCTGGGAATTCCGAAAGTAGATTCCTTTGGAACTCTTGAGTCAGGGGGAAGCATAGATGTTCCACCTTTCTCAGTACTCTTTTATGCCTCTTCCTAGAAAGCTTCAGCATAGTCAAATGAAAATCTAGCAGCTCTTCTCTAATCCTTTGAGTCTTCAATTTGCCTCTTCTTTTTGACAAACTCCTCCAAATCGTTCTTGACTGTGAAATCAAGCTTTATTTTATCACTCTGCTTTTGATTTAGGCATTTGATGTGACCTTTCTTACCACATTACATACACTTGATGAAGTTCAGCTAGCTTTCAGTATAGCCTCCTTTCCAGACTTTCAAGCATCTAGCTTCTTTATGACCAACTAAATCGCATCTATTGCATCTGATGATATTTCTCTCAGTGCATTAAGCTGCAACGTGACCAACTTTGTTGCATTTGAAGCAAGACTTCTCATTGCAACTGAAGGAATCATGAGTGTCTTTTCCGCAAAGGATACAGTTAGGCAGTTTTCTCAAGTTAGTGCAATTTCTCGCAATATGACCATACTCTAAGCAATTCCTACACTTGATTGTTGGGTTATTTTCGATGAAATATCTCGAAGCCTAATTCTTCAACTTCGCGAATGCGTCATCTTCTTCGATACCTTCCTCCTCAAATTCACCTGTTGGTTTTTCATCCTCTGCAATAGACTCATCTTTCTCATTTTACTTAGACTCAAGTTCTTCCATACTTTGCTTGAAGTACATATTTCCTTTAAGGAACATACCTCCTGGCAATATGATGTCAGGGTTTCTTCTTGTGTTGAGTGCAGAGATATACATCACCTTCTGCTAATTTTGATTTCCTAACTAGCTCTAGCTTTTATCTAGCATTGAGGAAGTGTTACCGAGGTTTTAACGCTTGTAGGGGTATCCATTTCCTTTAGGCTTGCTCTCATCTTCATTATCTGATGAGTTAGCTGATGGTACATCTTCAACATTAACCTTTTCTTTTCTCTTGTTCTCTATAAAAAGAAAAGAGCCTGCTGTCATGCCTGAACTTGAATTTTATAATTTATAAAGTATTTTTATTAACTTGAGTTATCATTTTTGCGCTACTGATCAAGGGAGTTTAAAATTTCATCTTCCTTATTTTAAGACCCAAACACATTTGTGAAATTAATTCTTCGTTGATTATTGACAGTGAAGGAAACAAAGGGAACACCGCTTGAAGTGGAATTTATAGAACTGTTCATCAATAGGGAATTTGATCCAGAGCTGCTTGGGTTTATCTAATTAGTATTGCTATTTTGCACATCTCCTGGGTTAGAGGAGAGCTGATTACTATCATTAGAAAGCCCGGCAAATTCTCTGCCTGAGTTTTGACTTGTGTTGCTAATTTGAATTTATCGTTATTAAGTTAAGAGGATTTGAGTTCTCTCTGCCAATGATAGTGGTTGATTAGGCAGCTGCTAGGGTTATTAAGTCTATCTACTTGCCTGATTGATCATAGATGCTAAATGAATTTGGCTTTGAATCAAAGTCTGCTATTATAAAGAGTTAAAAGGTGGTTACCTGGCATAGAGCTATTGAAGCTGGTTAAATTATCCTTGCAGCTATATCTAATTAAATTATGGATAATGTTGCAGTGGAGCCTGAGCAGGATAATTCTGCTATAGCTGCTACTGCTATTAGAGAGCCATATTTTGGTTAATTTAACTCTATTGATATAAAGTGGGTAAGGCCTAAGCTTAACTCAAAGGAGCTTGGATTCTGTACTAATTTTGCATCAAATTTTGATTCTACTCAATAGATAGCTGATTCTATATTCTGAAATCTTGAAAGGGCTGATTTTATAGATGTCCAAACTAATTCTACAGTTGATTTAAAGCATTAATTTAGTTGATCAATTAGCTATTTTGACTTTGAGTTTGTTGAGCAACTTTTTAAAGATTCAAAAGCTAAGTGAAGCCTACTTGAGATATAGGAGTTAAAAGCAAACTAATTTGAGGTTGAGAGGCATTTTACTGTTGTTGCTAGTTGCTTTGTACACCTTAAACTTGTACGAATGCGTTTAAGTTTGGATTTTGAGTATGAAGTTACTACTGCTGCTATTGCTAATTAACCTAAGCATTCTAGGCGCCCACTTATTTAAAAGTAGATAAAATTTGATGAAGATATTCTGAATTTGATAATGGTTGACTCTAAGTTTCCTACGGTGCTCCAGAAGATAAGTTATTATCCATTATTTAAAATATTACAAAAAACTAAAATAGGAACCCAGTTTTAATATTAAATTAAGTTTCAAAATTTAGATTTACAAAGCAAATAATGACCAAAAATGAATCATAGATGCTGATTTATCTTTTTCAGGTTATGATTTGATGTCGCTTCTCTTTTAGATTACAAGTGGCTCGTGCAAAACAGTTCTGGTAACTTATCTACTTGAAGATGTAGCAACCTCCTTCTCACTGCCCTTGCTAACTTAGCAATAAATGTCTACACATGTTAATATGCATTAACTTTGCTGGCCTCATTTGAATTTCTGCTTGAGTTCTTAGAGTCAAAACTTTTGCTTGGCTTTAAAGTGGGCTCTGAATCATCTTCAACTTCGATTATTTCTTTTGCTTTAGCAGACTTGTCTGATTTTGATTCGCCTGCTTACTTAGAGGACTAAGTAGCGAGAGAGTGTATTTTAGTATTAAATAAATTAAAAAGGAGTCCTTTTCAGTGGAACTAGTTTTTGACTGAGTGGATGCAAGTGAAATTGGTTGCTGCTTACTATTTGCTAGTTGCTAAGTCTGTTTGGAGAACACTCTAGTCTTATTAGTGAAACAATATACACATAATCCAGCAAGTGAGGGCGTTGAGTTGTTCAGCATCTGAGCCGCTCTCATCTGTCCACTTCCCTACCGAGTAGCGGGAGTTCTACTACCCATTTGATTTGTTATTAGACGAATTACCAGAACTTAAAAACACTCATGATGCAATTAAATAATTTATGTTAACTCTTTGAAGATTGCTTAGACTTTGCATCTTTATCTCGCTGCCCTTTGCTGCCCGCACTAACATTGCTATCCGCTCGCAGAGAGCTGCTTTTTACCGAACTCATTTATTACTAACTAAAATACTATATAATTAATTTCACTCTATATACTTTCATCAGCTTCTCACAACACACAAGAAGGATCTGAGCAATAGAAAAAGAAGAATTATATCAATATAAAATTTAGTGAAGCAGCTTACAAATATAGCTATAAATTATTATCGAAATGGAAGACTCCAATGCGTCTTCGCAAAGGAAAAATAAGTTTTAGCAAATCTATGCTTAAATGCGCACAGGTTTCTTCAACATATTAAATTTCAAACTTTTAATAAACATAATGTTCGAGCTCTTGAAGGAAAAGAACTTTAAAAATATTTGCAGACTTTATTTAACACTGGTAAATTTGATTTTGGTTTTATAAGTTGACTGTGAAGGCGTGTTCGTGGGCTGTTTATTCATGCTATTGATGTTTTTACAAATAATTGGACTCATATTTGAACCAGATGTAAGCAGCCATTTAAACTTAAGCATATTTCTTAGCAAGTATAATTTTCTATTAAAATTTGCTTTAAATTACTCTTATTTAGAAATATGAGTGGAAAGATGAGTTCTTTTTGACTTTTGTGGTGAATGTGTGCAGCTATTGCCGAATTATAAAGGCTATTAGCGATGCACAGTCCACTTTCTTTTATTGGCTGCTGATGATATTTGGAATGCTCTACCTTGTCACGATGTTTGTCCTCCTTGCCTATATGCACTACTTCCTTAAACATAGAAAGCATTATGTTGAGCAAGTAGTAGTTCTGGTAAGTCTTTGATTATGATATTAAAATTTATCTTTGAAATCCACATTCCTCCTTCCTAATCAGTATACTCACAAATTGTTCTTAGTTGAGAGTGATGATACTCATGCTATTCTGGGTGCTCTACTAGCCATTTTTCGAAACTTTTATTTCCATCGTAAAATGTGAAGGCAACTACCACTACATTGACCCTAGTATGGAGTGCTTCAGCGGAATCCACATCTTTGTGGTGGTTCTTTGCTTTATTTTTCTAGTTATGCTGGTTGTTATCATCCAATTCATTATCATCTTTTTACTCGTAATTATCAACCTTATAACTGCGATGCTATATAATGAAACCTAGCCAATCTAGGAGGATTGCCTTAGCAGACTTGAAACTAGCT
>JAJKFJ010020775.1:0-27179 GCA_027382625.1 Tetmemena sp. SeJ-2015
AGAAAATATACAAGCTTCGTTTCAATATTAAGAAAATAGAATTGCAATTGAAAAATTTGTTTAAAAATAAATATTTAATTAACGAGTCAAGCCTTATTTAGTGTCTGTTACTGAAGAGATGCCTTCTTTCCAAGTGTTGTTTTCTATATTGGTGGCAGTTTGAATATATTTATTAGTATTGATTATATATTGGTGAGAATATGAGTTTATAAATTGAGACACTCATCTATCTTTTTAATATCTGAGATCTGAAAATTTTTTGAAAATTTTTAAAATTAGAAATGTATAAAAGTTTACATTAAAAATTGGGTAAAAACATTAGTTAAGTAAAACTCCTTCTGATGGTAAAACTCCATTTTTAAAAATTTTTTAAATTAGCCAATCAGAGACTTAATAATTAGAAATTTTTAAAGGGGGTCTCTGATTGGCAAATTTAAAAAAATTTTTAAGATGGAGTTTTACTCATCAGAATGGAGTTTTACTTCAACTACATGTTTTTACCTAATTTTTAATGTAAACTTTTATATTCATTTCTAATTTAAATTTTCAAAAACTTTTCTAGATCTCAGATTTTATAAATCGAAGTGGTGCCAAATTTATAAATTATTTCCCCAATATATAATAATAAATAAATTTTCAAACCCCACAATTAAAAAAACCCTTAAAAGAAGGACCCTTTAAAAAGAATAAAAAAAGGGCTTTTGAATTAACATTTTTTATTAAAAATTTTAATTAAATTTTATTTTCTTAATATTTGTAAAGAATTTTTATTAAAATAAAGCCTAACTTCTTCATCTTATTCACACATAACTATTAAACTATACTATCATCTATTTGCTGAATGATTAAGAATTTAAATTTTCCTTGCTTTTAAATTTTTTATTCTTGGGGGATGCTCTCATTTCAATCGTTTATATTGATTCTTCAATAGAGAAAAAAAGTTTTCTATGGGGTTGAATTAGGGGGAAAAGGGGGGGGTGAATATGAGCTCAATTTATAATTCTTTGCAAAGAGTTTTTACTCTTTTACTGTGAGTATCTTAATTATCCAACAATATAGTCAACTTTCTATTTTTAAAATTTTCATAGTCCTAAGATAAAATCCATTAATTTATCTGTGTCAATAGATCTCTCATGGGTAAAAAAATTCACCCCCTTTTGGAAATGAGTTTCCCACAAACTACTGCATAACTTTCTAAGTGTAAAGTTTATCCTTGACTTTAATATTATCATTCCTGTTGCTTAATCTAATCAAAGCTTAGTCGCTGCAGTGAACATTACTTCATCGACAAATAGAAGTTCTCTTCTCTGTCAATAAGTTTTTATGAGGCTCATCATCTCTTGCTCTAGTACTTGAATTTTTGATTGCTATTTTTTGTCGATGTTTAAAAGTTACAATTGCTTTTCCTTTATTTTATTCTTGGAATAAATTGATCTCAGTTTAAACTGGATGGGAAAAGATCGGGAAACTGTCTATAAAACATAATGCATCATTCTCCCAAGCTCATGCCTGCTTGTTAAATTAATGTTTTTTGAGAAACAAAAAAGTCATATTTCTGAGTTTAAATGCTTAACTTGACTAGCTATTTATTATTAGTATTTTATTAATTGTTTTCTCTTTAAATTTTGATTGAGACAAATGTTTCTGACTATAGTTGGAGTTATTCCTACTAGTCTACTTATTAGTTGATAGCTCAGATAGATTAAACTTTCTTTAATAGGAGTTATAGTTTTGAAATCAAAGCATTAGTACCATGTCACTAGAGCTTCTTACTTTAGTAAGATCAAAAGGAGGAAAACTTTTCTCAATTATTTTATCCTCTAAACTAAAAAATTTTCATTTTTAAAAATTATAAATAAGGATATATTTAACACTAAAAATTAATACAAACTTTATTAATAGTTGCAAGAGACGTAGCTTTTTATATAGGAAAAACTGTATACCCTTTTAAATTCCTTATTAGAAATTGAAATAAATTTATAACCAGTTAAATAAATAGCCCAAAATACTTTATAGAATGTAAAAGTATAAAGAAAAATTTATCCTAATAAATGAAAATTTATATTAAAAATGAGCTTAATTCGCCTATTAAATTTCTTACTAAAGTTTGAAAAAGTGTATCCTTTATATCAAGCAATTGGAGAATAAATTTTTATCAAGTGAAAAAATATATAAACTAAGATAATTTAAATTGATTTTTTTATAAATATGAATTTAGATTTCAAAGTCCAAGTGAAATTTTTATTTAAAAAAAAATAAATTTTTAAATTATTGTAGAAATAATAGAAATTTCTGTTAATTTAAAATCTTTATTTATAATTTTTCGGAAATTATATAGAAATAGAACTTTACTTTTTCAAAAACTTTACTAGTCCTATAATATTATGAATAATTTGAGTAAATTTATACATTTAGCGAAATTAATTAATTAGATAATAAGATATATTTTTTTTTTTCCTGATAAAATTTTTTTTTTATCTCCTTATTTAAAATTTAAGATACAAATTTTTAAACCACATATTGAGGTAAAAGGGTCAGCACTTTTTGAAAAAAGTTAATAAAGAAATGAAAAAAAACATTTAACTTTTAAAATAAAAATAAAGAAAAAAAAATTTTCTAAAAAAATGAAAAAAATTAATGACTCTAAAGGGAAAAATGGAAATTTTTGAGTTCTTGCATACCATTAAAATTTTAAATTTTAAGTTATATTGGTTTTTCATCATATATTTAGGGCCCTTTTTTTTACTGTTTATAAAAAATTATAATTAAAATAATAAGAGGTTCATTTAAATTTTAATCAACATTTCCTTAACCCCTAATTCTAAAAAATTTTGCTAAATTTTAAAATAAAGTACACCATTTTTGTTATTAACTTATCAAATTAAGAGTCATCGAAGCAAAATTTCTTAAGTGTTTCGCACAAAATTTTGAAAATTAAAATCTTTTTTGATTAACACATTTAACGATAAATTACGTACTTTAAATACGATTTAACTACTCTATTTTTTTTATTTGTTAGTCTTTTAAAATGTAAATGACATGGAGCAGTTGCTGAGTGACTAAAAATATGATATGCAGAGTGCCTGAATAGTTAGCGAAGAACACTGCTACCAATGCAAAAGCAAGTCGTCTTACTTGGAATAGCATTACTGAATCAAGAGCAGATGAACTCTTAACGTTTATGCCTTCGTAGAGCTAACCCAAAATGTTCTTCACATGATCTATATTAATACAAGGAAAAAAATATTTCACATTAAAACAAATGAGTCATAATTGTTTTCATTTTTAAATTAAGGGTTATTTTAAAATTTCCCTAAATTAAATTTTATTTACTCTAGCTCAGACTAGAATTTCCTGAGTAAAAACAAAACAAAGGAGGAAGCATGATTAATAATCCAAGCAGAAATATCGCCATCAGAGAAGAAAGAACAATTTTAAGAAGAGAAACAACAAAGTGAAAAACAGTTTTGTCAATTGAATGAATGCACTCATAATGCTAATAATCATTGTATGAGAAATAATAAGATCTTACTATCGATGAGCAGAACTGAGGACCCTCAAAACTTATTTTTAAAAGCAAGATGAATGGAATTAACCACAGTATCATGAAAAGGTAGATATTGTTGGAGCCCATATCTTCCAGAATACAAAATATAATGTAGTGCGTTGTATAACGTGATTAGTTAAGTTTCTATAAATCTTTGAAAAGTTTTTAAAGATATCAAGAGTATCAAATCTTTGGTTGTATGGAGTTTAGTCTGGAAACTTAAACAAGTAATTCATAAGAGCGTCAGAAGGAAGAAGATCAAATTTTAAAAAGACATTTTCAGGTACTGCATAGTTGTTGCTCTATATGAAAATATAGTCAGGTTTTTAAAATAAGGATAAAGGATAATTTTATTTAAAATTTGAAATAAATCATATTTTTAAAAATAGATAAAAAAATCAAAGTATAAGACTAAAGAAATTAAAGTAATAAGGTGAAAGAATACAAATATAAATTATAATCTGAACAAAATGAATTATCATTTATGCTTTTAGACTCTTATTAAAAAAAATAAAAGTTTGGAAGCTTACAATACGATATTGGTTCCAAAACTCATAAGTATCAAAGTAGATGCTACTTGTGAAACAATGGATCCCACATTTAAATATAATTGAATATTTTTCGTTTCATCTTTAAGAATTATTTCACAAAAATATATTACCTGGTCTTATAAGCTTGGGAATAGCTAAATTAATATTTCCACGAAACTCTAAATAAGTGATAGAACTCTGCTACGAATCTCCTATTTATAAATTGCTCTTTCTAAAAGAAAAAATTAGAAGAATCATATATAAAAGTAAACCATTTCTTTCACTTTTAAATTATTTAAATTATTTTTAATATCTAATCTTCTTTAATTGATTAAATATAGAGTGTAAATGACTAATACAAAATTTTCCTAAAATTACTTTTATATTAATTCTTCTGAGTTCATTTAAAATCGGAATACTTAATATAAAATATTTATTTTGAAATGATTACTTTAAAATAAAAAATGTTCTATAATGAGAGAGAAAGTCATGACGACGCTATTGAAAGTAGAGAAAGATTTAGGAATTGAGACACTTTTAAATTTTAACTTTTTCCAAAGTCCACAGTAACAAATCCATTTGAATAAGAAGAATATCTGTGGCCTAATTTTCTGAAACTTATTAATAGAAAGAGTTGAGCATTTCACTATCTGCTTTTTATTATAGGAAGGATATGAATACAGGATCGGAGTTAAGGATAATAGATAAAATAAGAATCTCTTAAATTCATAATTTTGAAATTCCTAATCCACTTACCTGAATTTTTTGTTTTCCTTTGGTCAGAGTTCGAATGTCTGTGGAGGTAGTTTGAGTTAACGTTTTTTTGTATTTTCAAATTATTTAATAAACTATAAATTATCTTTGGCATTAAGAAAAGGAACATTAAATTAATAATTGAATAATTCATAAAGTACATCAAGATCATCATCATCAATCATGTTGACAAGTTCTGGTATAAATAGAAATGAAAATTATAAATTATAAAATTAGAAGAATGATTGAATGAAACTTACAGTTATAAGTGGATAGTTTCGATTTATGGCTTTAGGATCTCTAATTTATTTCTGTCAACTAAACCTTGATATAGAACATTATTTTGATTGGATCTGTTTTATATTTAATTATACCAACCTTTTGTTATCCAACTATATTCTACTTATATTACCAAATTAATTTCATAATGTCATATAATTAAAATTAATAATCTATAAATAAGTCGTAAATGTAATTTGCATCCTCCTACCGAAGGAATTCAGCCATCCCAGAGCTGTTCTGATTGATTAAAAAAACTTTAATCATTTAAGATGATTAATTAATTCAAACTATTGAGCATCTTAAATCTTTTAGTACTATTTAATAGCAAAAAAATCTCTCAGTTTATTTTTTGTTTCAAGATATTAAAATTATTGAAAAGCATTTAGTAATTAGGGTAATTTATTTAGCCATAAAAAATAGGCATTTGTTATAAATATGTCGGCTTTCTATTAAAGTACAAGAGTTTTAATCGGGATTACTTTTGCTATTGATAAACATTCTAAGTTGCCGCTTGCCTAAAAATAAATTATAGTTAAAAGACCTTAAATAAATTTAAATTTCAAAGATTAGAAAAAAAATTTAAATACAAGCATTCTTTTAGTAAATACTAAAATTATGACAAATCTTCTCCTTAACTATTTTTATGTACTATATTCACAAAATTTATTAAGAATATAACTGAGTATTTAATTGAAAATTGAATTAATCATTAAATTTAATTAAAATTAATTTGAAGGTCGATGTTGAAGTGTGTCCAATTTAAATAATGCCGACACCATTCGATTCAGAATACAATTTTAAGAGCTTTATATCCTTGCAACTTTTTTTGGGAGAGCTCAGTAAAGATATATAAGGGACACATGTTCAAATTAAGAAAAAGATAAAGATTATTAAGAGTACGCAACAAATCTCAATGATGAGAGGTGCTGTGATGAAAGTTAAAGAGGAAACATTAAATTTTGATAGGCTATCAAACTTATAGGCATTTCAACTGCCATGAAGGTGCAGCCACCTTTATAGAATTTAATCAATCATCGATATAAATTAAATTATAAGCTATACTAACAATTTTAGATATATAAATAATTCCAAAATCATAATTGAGGATAGTAGTTATAGTATTCAATTTGAGAATGAATTAGTTGATAGTGTAAGTTTAAAAATATCCAGAGTCTACAACAGTGTTGCTATTTGAGGAGTTCCCATTAGTTTGTTTCATAATATTTGAATGATTAGAGTCAATGCATCTAATCTTTATGATATGAATTCCTAAGAATTCCTCACTGTAAGGGTAAATAGTCAGACTACAAATAAATCTTAAATTATTTAGATATCTCTTAAATTATTTTGTTTGCTTGACAACTTCTACTTGAAAGTAATAATCTTAGTAAAGGTAGGAGTATATAGAGTCAGCTTATATGAATGTTTATTATAGTCAGACTACTTAACTAAGGATAGTAAAGTACAAGTTTAGAAGGTGGATCATTAGGAAGTGTGACGTATTTGACATTTGGGTGGCCATAAGGGTTATAGTCTCCAGGTAACTAGTATGTGGCCAAATTGCCAACCACAAAATATTATTAAACAACAGTCATATTCTTCAAGGTCAACATCCAAGGCAAAAGTGTGTATTCTTCTGTAGTTAAGGGAGCTGGAGTCTAGGTAACAGCTAAACTCGTGGTGGGAGCCGGAGTAGTAGTTGTAGTCGTTGTAGTCGTGGTAGTAGTTGTCGTAGTTGTAGTAGTAGTTGTGGTAGATGTAGTAGGCAGTAAAGAATCGTACAAATTTAAATTAAATTATTTTTAAATTGGTATTATTTTAAAAAATATGCGTGCTTATTTTCAAATAATTTGTTTATGAGTACACTATGCTGACCAAATAATACAGCTAAAAATTTAATAAATATGATAATTAATTTAATATTGAAATTAAAATGAGAAAAAAAACAGTGGCTATTGAAGTGTGTAATAATAATCAAGCCATTCGATTTAGTATAGAATTCTAATAATTTTATATTCTTACAGCTTTTGAGTGGAATCACTCAATACAGAGTTTTAAGCTGCATAATATTTTATGAGGATGAGTATGGAGATGAGGAAGATGCGCACATCATATCTTGATTTGCAGGTGCTGTTGAGATGATCAAAGAAGAAGCTCATAGAAATTTTAATATTGCTGTTGATTAGAAGGCTTTCAAGTAATTTTAACTGTCATGAAGTTGCAATTCTCTATATACGAATGCATTGTCAAGGGTAAGAGATATTTTAGATAAATTCACTAGTAGAAGTTTAATGAAGACTTGATGTTCAATGGTTAACGCCTAGATGAATCATTTTTTGGAAGAAAGTTCGAATCCTACAGATAAACTCTTTTTTTATTTTTGACAAATATTTCTAGCAGAAGTAGCAATAACAACTTTAGCAACAGCAATAGTAATAATAAAAATAATTGTAGAGATATTTAAAATGAAAATGAAGAGAGGAAAATTAAAAAAAAAATAAGGAATGTTTAGAAAAAGTGAAATTCAAAGCTGATATAGTTAGGCTCAAAAGTACACAATTAAAGATCAAGGCAATTATTTATATAGATGTGTTTTTTATTCATCCACATGACCATTTATACATCCCTTTTTTTTAATCTTTCTAATCCATTAGTATTCATCCAATATTTTAACCAATCACCGAGTTTTATTTAATTGTTAACTATAGTAGTGAAATATAATGGACCCTGATTTGAGAATGTGTTGTGAATCCATTTGAGCCTGTTGCTACAAAAACAAAAAGGTAGTCAGCAACATAATTTGTGTCTGAAGTTTACACATTTAGTTGCTGGGATGTGCTATCATAAGAGAATATGCGTATTTTAATTAAGAAAACTTTTTTAAAAATTTAATTATTTAATACTTAATGCTAAAACATAATTAGTAACATTTTCGCTTAGAGTTAAATCGCTTAACTATTAAAAAACATGGTTATTAAAAATAGTTCACACTATGAACTTAAATATTATACATATTGTATATATTTTTAAAAATTAAATATATGTCAATGATATATTAATATTAGAATATGGGTGAGTAAGCGAGAGTGAGGTCAGATGTATTTTGATTGTTGGCGTAGTAAAGAGCATATGTTATTGAATAGCACTTTGAATATAATAAATATTGAAGTGACCCATCCCAAAGGTACACTCAGCTCTGAGTAGTAGAATAAATTCAATACATAGCTTTCTTAAGAGGGGAAGAAGTCAAATAATTTATTTATGTAGTCAAGACCGTAAGAAATAAAAATAAATTATTTTAAGCATATTAGCACCAAGATGTCACGTCGAAAGAATTCTTATATTTGCATTAGTTAAAGATACTATGGAGGCTGAGGAGGTTGAAAAAGATACAGAGCCTGGATATGTTGAGCCAACGCAGTCAATTCCCCAGGTGTCTTAATGAAGAACACCGCAATTTTTGAAGTTATTGTCATTGTACTGAGATTAAAATAAATTGGAGTGTTTCACTAGTAGATATGGTCACTTAGTAAGCATCATAGCTAGTAAATATATCTTTTACAAATAATATGAAGAAAGTATGTTAAAATAATATTATATATGCAATATGCTTTAAAATGATCTTACTTTTATAAAGCTCAGATTTAATAAAAATTTTCCTCTAAATAAAATAAGATTAAATAAAATTTGTTTTGAATAGTAATAGTGTAGCAAGTTTTTTAATTGTCAATCGGTAAAAGGTAACTTAAAAAATAATTATATAAAAGCAATTCTAAAATATTATGAAAATTAAAGGGGAAGGAAGAGCACTTTTTTTCTTTTTTGGCAAAAATTTATCAAAATAGTCCAATTTTTTGCAAAAATTTGCCGAAAATACCTAGAAAAGTTAAGAAATGCTGGTGTTTGAAATTTCTGTGACAAGAAAATTTATAATTTTAAATTTTTTCTATTAATTATTATTTTTATAATTTCTTAATTTATTGATGTTTTCTTCTTTAAAAAGTGACTCTATTTGTGCCAATATAAATGGGAACTTCAAAACTCAACAATTTATTATTATAAATCTTAGTAATTTGAAGTAGTCTTATTTCTTTTGGAATTTTAATCCAATACTTTGAATGTCAATCATTTGTATGTTTTATAAAAATTATTACAGACCCTATTTTTAGTAATATCATAATAAAGGTAAAATACTGCAAGAGATAGAACTATCTCAATTTGAATTCAGCAAGTTAAATTTTTTAAAATATAAGTATATTCTATGTAAGCATGCAATAATTTAAAATGTACGACACATATAATCAATATTTATAAATAAAGAAGAACCAAATAATTTATCGAATAATTTAGCCATAGGTCATTTAAAAACTAAGTTTTTATTTGTAAAATTGGCTAAAAATTTATTTCAATTTGCTTTACAATAGCTCTGAATTTAATTAAATTAAGAATATGTTATGTAATTAATTAGATGCCTTCATTTAAATAAAAATAAAGTGATTAAACTTTTCCAATAATTTGAGTTCTAAATCTAGTTAATCTGATTGTTGAGTTCAAATACTTTGGCATTCCCAAGTATATAGAACTCTGATACACCAAAAATTAACCCACTCACTATTGTCCACGATTAAGACATTTCTACTTCCCCTAAGATTTTTAAATATAATTTAAATAAATCATTAGAAAATAAATAATTTACAAAAATATAATCTTACTGCTTTTACTAAAAATAAAATGTGCAAAGCTATGCAATCTTTGCCATCATTTTACAATAAATACATTAATTGCTGGAAAATGTTATTTAAAAATTGAGCAAATTTTATTGAGAATCAAATATTATTTTCTTCATTCTTTAAGTTTATCAAAATTTTTATCATCTTTTAATATAAAGTTCAAAAACATTTTTTAAAAAAAAATTGATAGAATAATTTAGATTTGTAGTGTAAAAGTGGTGAAGTGAAATGAAATAATTCTGATTTTATATGGTTATGTTTAAGTCTATGTGATAAATATGGCGTCGATTGTTGAATAAGAGACTAGCTACTAGCATTCCCCCAAATTAAAGATAATATTTTTGGAGTATCTGTAAACTGCAGAAAGAGTTGGAGATGTGCCTCTGTAGTTGCTTATTTTATAAATAGATCTGTAATCAACAGCAGACGACCCCGACGTGCACCCAATCATATAGGACTTGCTAGGATATAATATAGATGCATAGCTAATTTGCTGATCCATAACATTTTTGCGGAAGGTTGCGCATCATTGGTTACCCCCATCATGCTTGTTGCTAGCATATTACCAGATTGCTCTCTAGTAATATACATCATCCAGAAAGTCCAAAATGTTATGAATTATCAATAAAATCAAATATAAAATAATTCAATCATTTAAATTATGATATCAATATTTTCAATTAGAGAATTATGAAATTTAGATTTACTGTATATTTAACATTTCCCAGTATCTGTCTCCTATTACTATTCATATGATGAAAAAAAAGAAAATTAATCATTTTAATTTTCTGATAGAAGGATAAGGCTCAAAGACAGTTCTTTATAATTTAAATATTAACAAATAAGCTCCAATTTTATTCTAAAAGAACTTTGAAAAAATCTTATCATTTCTATTTTATTTTTGGTAGAGCTTATGGCGTGCTGACCTAGAAATTAACAGACCTTATTTATATATATTTTTTTATATCTCGGTAGTTGCAAATTAGTAACTTATTCTTGATAATTTTATTTCCTATAAATTTCAGGCATATCCAAGTTTTAATATAATTTATTTCTTTAATAATTATTCTAATCTTCTATCATTATATGATTTTATTTAAATTAGTTTATAAAATAATTGATGAATGAGGGCAAATAAAAAATATTTATAAAAGCACAAACACTCCTGAGGATTTGGTGTGCCCTGCTACAATAAGATAGTCGTTTGAAGAATCAAAAAATGCATCATAAGTTATCATATATGACATTGACCATGACTTTATTCCTCATTCTAATTTAATCTATTAAAATGTAATCATTATGATTTAGTGCATTTTTATTTTCGCAAAATTAATCAAACTTATTTTGAAACTATTTGAAACTATTTAATTTTACAATTGTGGTTGTCTAATTTTCTAAAATAATTTCCTTAATTTAAAATAATCGATCTATAATCCGTAATCTTAAGTGTCGTAATTAAAAATAATAATTGGAATAATCTTAGACATTGATATATTGGTAGTTAGCAGATTCGCTCTTATAAATAACTAAAATAATAAATGAGAATCATGTATGTTGACACGCACAATATTTGAACATCTGAAAATAATATGTCCTATTTGGAATAAACTATATTTTTAAAGAATCAAATTTTAAGATAATAAACATGCATGTTTGAAGAGTAAAATTTCTTGTTACACGAAATAAATAATTTATTGTAATTAAGCATAAAAAGTTTAAAGCAACTACTGCTAATAAAATTATGAGCCTGCGGAAGTAGTGAGAAAAACATTAAAAGTCCCTTTATTAGTGTTTAAGACTACTATCAAAGTATCCTATGTAGAAGATCTTTATTAAATTATAAATATATAAATGTAGTAATATAAAATAAATCAAAGATCACAGAATAACCAAACCTAGAATTATGTTTCAACAGATTTATAGCTATCTATTTTACTTTTAATATTATGTTTTCTCTAGTAGATTCCACTTTGGTGTTCTGAATTGCAGAAGAGGAGGGCGGAGATTATCGAGACCTCATAGTTGATTGATAAGGTTCAAGTCGTAATTAATTTTGCTTAGGTGAGCATTCCCTCTATGGATTGAGGCTCGAAAAAATAAAAAATCTTTAAGAATGGGGTGAGCGCTACCTAATCTATCTTATGCATCTTTTGATGAAGTAGAGTTAGGACTCGGTCACACATCATTTTTGTATAATTTTACCTGAAAATTTCCTGCAATCTTTTAGAATTCACTATACTAGCTAAAATCCTCTGTCATTTTTTGCGCATCAAATGTAGCAAGCTATAGCAAATATTTAATATTTTCATCCTTTTAGTTTCTATAACATTTAGAAAGGAAGACTAAATCGTTTAATAACTGCACCAAGTACTTTTTGGTACTACTTTAGTGTTTTATTTAAAACCTAAGTATTTATTTATAAATTCATCAATCTTAATATAATTTTGAGATCCAAATAGATTCAAATAATTATAATTTTTTAAAAAAATTATTGATCAGCTCATAAGTGTGGGGGAACCAATAACTTGGTAATTCAAAGAAGAGTATAAAGATTTCTGCCAACTTATTGATCCACTCTTGCAAAAAAAAAATTATTAAAATTATTTGCTCATTTTCACAACAATCGGTTACTATCCACTCGACGTAGCATAGGAATTTACAGAGGAATCTGAAGTTTTACCCACTGCGTAAATATTTCCGCTATTATCTAAAATTGCAGCTTCCAAACTCATATCTCCATTTAAACCTAATTTATTAGGGGATATTTTATTTAAAAATATCTAACTAAAAATTATATCTAATTAATTATATAAATGTTTTTATTGTCTCCTTAATTCTATAACTCTTTATTATAATTTAAAGAGAATTTAATCTAACTTGGATTTTTTGAATTTATTTAAAGGTATTTATATTATTAGCCCCAAAAACTCTTGGATAGGGATTAGTAATACACGCTGCTTTTGTAAGTTTTAAGAGTTGTAAAATGAGGAAAACTGTGAGGGCTGGCTAGACTAATTATTTTATAATCATTTTGATATTTTTATTATCTAAGTTCATCCTAATTATATCTTCATAAATTATTCTTTCTAAAGAATTTATATTTAATATTTAGTCAAATTTTATAAGTTATCAATAGATTTAAAGCTCCATTTCTTAAATTCTTTATAAAATTTTAAATTAAAATTTTTTTTTGGTTTAAATTTTTTTATTTTTATCTTAGTGGGAATTAAATTCGAAAACCATCTATAGAATTCCAAATTAGATTGTTAATTTGTTTAATAATCAATTTAATTAATTATAATCAAAATAAAAAAAATTTAACTAAATTATTTTAAAATTTAAACTTTTAATTTTGGGGGGAGGAAGTGCATCTTTTTATGGCAAAATAGAAAAATATTTACGAAATCCAAAATTGCAAAAAATTAAAGTTTTTGGCTTGAAATTTCTTGAGGGTCAAATTTAATGATTTAAATTTTTTAAAAATACTCCAAATATTTCAAGTCAAATTACCATTAAAATAATAGTTTTAAAATAATATAGGGAAAATTTTGTCAGATACTTGATCAGTACCACAAAATCTACAATATTAGCCACAAATAGAGGCTAAATATAAGTTAAATCAGCCATCAGTATTTATAAATTTCAGTTTTACCATAGAGAAATCTTTCCTGAATTTATTTTCTTAAAAAAGAATATGGCAAGTTAATTCAAAAGTCAAGTAATTTCATCTATTGCAGTATTTGGTTTCTTACTCTGACTTTAAAAAAGAGAAGGTCGCTAATTCTATTTTATAAAAGATAGCAAGCTTTATTTACGATTTTGATAATAGCATTTAAACTTCTTGGAATTTAATTGCAGATCTTATTCCACCTATTTTTTATAATCTTTTCTTAGGCTCACTATTTTGAAGAAGAATATATATGAGTTCAAATGTTATTCAGTCATTAAAAGGAGATGGGGTCCCAAAAACATGAAAGTATTTATCAAAATAAGACTTAATAACAAAAAAATAGAACATTTTTTTTAAAAATTGAAATAATGAAATTTGACCCTCAAGGAAATTTCGAAGGCCAAAAACTCTTAATTTTTTGGCATTTTTGGCTCATTTCGGCCTATATGGACGATTTTTGGGCTATTTTGACCATAAAAAGGGGGGAGGTGCACTTCCGTCCCCCCCCCCTAAATTTTATATTTTAAGAAGTCAAATTAAATGCTTAATGTTATTTTTATTGTGACATAAAATTGGGAGAAAATATTAAATATTAATTCTTTTTAAACAAATAAATAAACAAAAATTAAGACAAATTAAAAATAATTATGATGAGTTAATTTTAGTTTGTCGATTTTGAATAATCACAGTCTCTTTCATATATTTATTTAGGAGTCATTATCAAATAAGAATTATTATTTTAATATTTAGTTTTTATTTTCCCTATTTATCCACACACACAAACAGATTTAATAAAGGAAGCATGAAGCAGCACCCAAGAAATTGAAAGAGAAGAAAGAGTCAGCGAATAGGAGGAGAATTCCAACTATTTTAAGGTTAGACAAAATATATTACCCCTCCACAGTTCACGAGAGAGATAAGAGCGAATTAAAGGTAACCTTCTAAGTAGAAGCGAAACAACATTATAAATTTGATAAGTAAGGAAGAAGATTCAGAGTCACTATTTGAATAAGCACGGAGAAGATGTAATTTGCATTGGATGGAAAATTAATGTCTAGCAAAGGCATGTGAATAACTATTTGTAATGAGTTTATGAAACCCCACAGGTACTATCGTAATCAATTATAAAAGCTTGGGAATAGGATAGCTTGTAGTATACATAAACTCCACTGGCAATTTTCTATCTACGCTCATAAAGTAGCCATTTACTTAATTTAATTTTATTATATCTTTTAAAAATATTTTAACGAGAAAATTTGCATTTATAAAAGAGTTTGATTCATGATAATCTACAATCTGAGTTGGTCTAAGATCTAAATTATTAGTAAGGCTACAAATATATTACTTAAGATTTTGAGATATCTTCAACATCATCAAACGAAATTTGCACTTCAACCTCCAAAAAGAAAAATTAGACTAACAATGAATATATACTATTTTTAATTATACCTTAAAATTCTACAGAATATTAAAGAAAACTTCCAGAGGAAGATAGAATTGCTGATGGAGCGGTCTCAAAAGAGAAAAAAGTCATAAAATAAGAGTGATGGGAGCAGAAGAAGTACCAACTACTGCAAATAAAGTCATCTAGCAAGAGTTTCACACCAAACTAACTGCAATACGCAGATAGCAGGAATTCTATGACCATCTCTATGAGGCACCTGAATCTATGACCAGTCCATTGATCCCAAGCATGGCCAGGTCAGAAAGGATTTGAACGACAGGGATTCCTGGTCATTGCCCTGAATAGCTAGAAAAAACTCTATCGTAATCTTGAGCCTATAAAATTTGGGCTCAATAGTAGCGAATACTGCCTTTGAGTACCGTTGAACATTCGAGGGACTTCCCTAAGAGACTATGAGCCATCATATTTATGAAGGGAGTTAGGTGGGGGTATTAAATAGAAAGGTAGGATATTTTTGGATAAATCTCTCTAATTCTTGATCTCTTACTTTCTATTGAAATTCTATTTAATAAAGCTTTTAGTTGTTTAATTATGCCTGATCGCTACTTTAAAATAGATTAAACATTGATTATCCTTTTTATCTCAATTCATTAACAGCAAAAAATCAAAATTTAGCCGAAAATATTTTATATTTAGCAGAACTGCTATAAATTTTTTCCTCTTTTAGTAAACCATTTGAATTTCTGTTTATATTTTTTACTTAATGAGAACAAATAAAAGGAATAAAAGATATTAAAGATGTATTTCTCCGCGAAAAGATATTATATTTACATTTTGAGAAATTCTGGACACCATATCCATTTTTGAGGATTAATTTCCATTATTAATAAGTAAATAAACAAAATGCAATATTTATACTTACATGCCGCTTTAAACTAATCTAACTTTAACAATTTATAATTTTTGTTTTAATCATAATAATATGAGTGAGATTTGACTGTCATACGTTTTTGAGTAAAGCTGAGGACACGAAACTGAGATATAAAATTAAAAGTCATTCCCATTTTTAAATCCATTAGTGCTTACTCTGGTGATCTTTGGTAAGAGTTAGTCATCGTAGGTGTAAGTAATCAAAAGCTGAACAAATTTACTGGAGAGAGCAGTGGCCATATATTTCGAGCATTTCTTCTGTGGTCACGCTATTTATTAAGATATATCCACTGATGAACATTAGTTTGGTTAGTATTGCTAGAGCCTGATGATGATTGCTTGACAACTTTAATTCCATAAAACTTATGATAGCAAAATCAAAAAATTTAAAGCTATTTTTTTAATTCAACGAAATTAAACATAATAAATACTTTCATAAAATATAGTCTTATTGAATAGAGTAAAATATTTCCATAAGAAAAGCCATCTGTACTGATAATGCATAGATTATTTAAGTTCATTTAGAAATTGTACAATTATAATGCATTAATATATTTACTCCATTCTTGTCAATCATTGTTAATGTTGTTAAAAGTTGCAACACTTAAGTATCCTTGCAATATGACTTCTTCTTTAGATTAGATCTTGATAACTGCAGATAGCCAAATTCGTACTGCAATTATCACTCACTTAAAAAATCGTCAAGCATTAACTCATACCTTTTCTTGTTCCAATAATTAAGGTTGAAAACAATCGGTAAAAAATGAATTATAATTAGTCTTTTTTATTCTGCTAACTTTAAGAGTAATGTTCTTTATATTTATGTATAGAAATTATAATGAGCTGTTATAGCAGGTGATCATTCACTTTAAAGATTACCTTTATAAAATTCAATATGTGGAAGTTGTATTTATAAAAGAATAAGGTTCATCTGGAGTTATAATTGCAATTAAAAAAAATGTAAAAGTTAAAATTTTCTTACAGAGTAAAAATTGAGGGAAAATAATATTAATTTTATTGATCTTAATAGTTTTGATTTTAATAATTAGAGTACAAACATTTAGGTTAAATATTCAAATTTGAACCTAGTTTTTTAAGTTTGCAAATAATTATATTTAGCCCTAATTTATGGGGAAATTTATAATATCCATGAATCGGACTAATAAAAATAGTATTAATTGCATATTAGGAAATAATAATTTAAATAGAGTGATAGAAACAGTCAAAAAGCTAAATACTTTTTAATTTAATCATATAATTAAAATTTATTTCGAAGTAATGAGGAATCACTGAAGACGCAGAAGTAAAATATAATAAAAATAAAATATTGAAAATAATTTAATTTAAAATTCAATTTATGAAACTTTGTAAATGAGTATTTTAATAAATACTAATTATTATATTTGCATGAATTAATATGAATATAATTATAAATTATAAATTGCAAATATATTCTTAATTATATCAGAGATTCTTATCCATTATTAAGTTTACAACTCAATTCAATTCATTAAATAATTAAACTTATAATTTTAAATATCTATTTCCTTTGTTTGGTATTTTGTTTCTATAGAGGACTTGATTTAAAAAATATTGCTAAAAAGTAACCTTTCTGATGAAAGCGCTTACTCAGAATCCTTTGAACATTATTATTCTCTTTTAAAAAAATAAAAAATATTATTTTTAATGCAGCCAAGATTGTGAACATATATAAAATATGACTTGAGAATCTCAATATAATTACCATATTAAATATATGAGATCTAAGTTCTCTAACTTAATTTGAGAGAGAAAAAATAAATAGATAAGCTTTAGTTTTTTATTTTAACTTAATAATTTTTGTCCCTCTATTACAAATAAATTACATCAGTTAAACTTCATTGATATCAGAGTGACTCATCGTATCTAGGAAGTAACACTACCAAATAAATTCCTCGTTTTAATTTATCTAAAAATAATTCAACTTGAAAGCTATCGAATAAGAATAGATGAATAGCGTATGAAGAAGATTAGTCTAAAATAAAATTCAATTTTTCAAAGTTATTATAGGATAAAATTTAAATGAAGACTTGAAAAATGGTGTCAGTTAAATAGCTCAAACACCCCTGGATCTGCAGCTTGGTCACTAGCTTATCAAAAAATAATATGAGTTTCTTCTTTAATCATCGCCTCAGCTCCTCTCAGTAGTGAGATATGGTGTGCGCAAGTTCTAAAATTCAAAATACTCACAAAAACTTGTGTCGAATATAACACTTGACTGAGCGCTCCCACACAAAAGTTGCAAGGGTATAAATTTCTTAGAATTCTTCGCTGAATCGAATAGTGTAATAATAATTTAATTTAGGCAAACTTCAACTGCCACTATTTTATTCCATTTCAATTAAATATATAAATTAATTTGATTTTCTATTAAATTCTCAGCTATATTATAATTATCTTACTGATTATCTTTGTCAGGATATCTTTTAATTTAAAAATAAATATTAAAATTAACCTTATATTTTAATAAATTTATTTTAACTTATCTATTTAATTTGTTAAAGCAGCAACTAAAATAAGAACTAGTTCAAAAATAAATGATAAATTACTATCACCAAAATGAATTAAATTTCATGATAAAATTATTACTTTTTGTTTTAGTTTAAAATAATGAGTATATTTTTTTTCTTAATTGCTTTATTTGTATGTATAATTGAAAAATTTAAACTCTGATTAATTTTTAAAAAATATTAAAGACAATTAATTTATAATGTAAGTTTAATGTCACTTAAATTATTGCTTTTCATTTTGAGTATTTTCTTGAACTGCATTTTTAATATTTTGGAATCTTAATAAATCTCTTATCTTTA
Organism: Tetmemena sp. SeJ-2015; assembly: GCA_027382625.1. Lineage (NCBI taxonomy): Eukaryota > Ciliophora > Spirotrichea > Sporadotrichida > Oxytrichidae > Tetmemena > Tetmemena sp. SeJ-2015. The sequence goes on from JAJKFJ010020775.1 coordinate 18,697, forward strand.
AGTCTTATGTTAGACTTCTCCCATTCAACTAGTTTTAACTATTTTTGGGTTTGATTATGATCGAGCAATTTTTGTTCAATACTTAAATAGGGATAATACTTTATCGAAAGATGTGCCACTATCAATCACAAAAATAACTTTAAATATAATTTTTATTCATTCAAAATTAAAATCATAATATATGAGAACTAATCTATATCTTTTATTTAATTTTAAACAAAGCTGGACTTGGAATCTATTGGAAGATTTAAGTCTGATGCGAAATTCCTTTAATAGAACCTGATGTCCACATCCTCCATGCTCTCTGATATTTCACTGTCTTCTAACTTCATAGAGCCATGAATCTGCACTGTCTTACTTAGAGTTCTTGAAAGTTAAGAAGACTGAACACTCAAGAAAAATATAAGAGAGATTTTTGGGCAGTCAGTTTAGGAATTATTTGACTTCTGAAAATCATTTAAACTAATATGGGGAGGGGAGGACGGAAGTGCATCTCTCACTCCTTTTATGGTAAAATCACTTAAAAATCGTTCACATATAAGCCGAAATAGGCCCATATTGCTAAAAAATAATAGTTTTTTGCCTTTTCTTTAGGGCAAAATTTCATGATTTCAATCTTTCAAAATATTATCAATTTTTAATTTTTTTAGACTTATTATCTTGATGACTACTCTCACGACTTAGGAGTTTATCTCCTTTTAATTACCCATCCACATTTCACTCTATATATTCAGCTTTTTCAAAATGGAGAGTACAAAATATTATAATTTTAAATAGATGGGAGAAATTAATGCACTTATGAACCAACAACTTAAATTCTTTTCCTAAAAATTAAATCAATAGAGACTTTTATATTTTCTAAAACGACCTTCTCTTTGGGTTAAAGACAAAGTTAGAGGCAAAATACTGCAATAATGAAATTATCTCGGCTTTGAGCATAACTTGCCCCTTTTCTGGACTGTTCAAAATATCTTCCCATAAAGATTTCCCCTAAAAGGGGTTTGGAGTTTGTACTCAAGTTAAAAGTAATATTTAATTTAAATAAAGAAAGGAAAATTTTATTTATAGCGTAAAATTTGCCAAACGACAAAACATTAAAAAATTTTGTTTTTTCATTTTTTTAAAAAAATTGAGGCCCTTTAAAAATATTTTGAATTAATTTTTTAACTTGGAAACAATGAAATCATGAATTTTAACTGAAGGAAAATTTTAAAGGCCTTAAAACATTGTTTTTTTTTTGGGTAAGAAAACCCGAAAATTTTATGGTTTGGCCTTTTTTCATTTATGGACGATTCTAAAGGAATTCTAATAATAAAAAAGGGAGGTGCATTTACTTCCTCCCGCCCTTCAATATTCTTTATTTAATTAAATCTAAGTGAATCTTCTCAGGTCTCCTTATTTGTAGCGTCTATATCGACCCCAGTATAGCTTAATAAGTGAGTGCAAGCTTCGTAAAGACACGAAGAACATAAGGGCCAGGTTGAATGTAATCTGAACAAAAACCACACAAGAAATTGACCACCCAGATTATAATTAATATATATTAGTACTGGATATCTTCGTCCTGAACAAAGTCCTGGAAAATAAAACAGTGATAATTTAAATTAAATAGATAGATCATCACTAGAATTGCGATTTAAAAATAATTTAAAAAAATTTCGTTAAAGATCTCCACTCTATTTTTAAGAACTGAATCGTTAGGTTTAGATGCCAGAATGTATAATTTATCATATAATAATATCCCAAGCAAATTTATAGTGATTTATATAATATTTGGTTTCACTCTCAAATTAAGGAAAATAATTTGAAACATGTGATTTAGAAATTCATAAATATTTCTATTCGCATATTTAAAATTTTTAATTTAGTTTTGCTAAAATCTTTTTAAAGACATTTTAAATATTTTTTCACAATTAACTCAATTTGCTTAGTCTTTTAAAATGTAAATGACATGGAGAAGTTGCTGAGTGACTAAAAATATGATATGCAGAGTGCCTGAATAGTTAGCGAAGAACACGGCTACCAATGCAAAAGCAAGTCGTCTTACTTGGAAAAGCATTACTGAGTCAAGAGCAGATGAACTATTAACGTTTATGCCTTCGTAGAGCTAACCCAAGATGTTCTTCACGTGATCTATATTCATTTATTAAAATAAAAGAAAATTTCGCATTAAAACAAATGAGTCATAATTGCATTCTATCATTTAATAAAAGAGGTGAATTTTCAGAATAAAATTCCCTAAATTAAATTATATCTTACTCTAGCTCAGACTAGAATTTCCTGAGCAAAAAGCAAAACAAAGGAGGAAGCATGATTAATAATCCAAGCAAAAATATTGCCATCAGAGAAGAAAGAACAATTTTAAGAAGTGAAACAACAAAGTGAAAAACAGTTTTGTCAATTGAATGAATGCACTCATTATACTAATAATCATAGAATGAGAAATAATAAGAATCTTACTATCGATGAGCAGAACTGAGGACCCTCAAAACTTATTTTTAAAAGCAAGATGAATGGAATTAGCCACAGTATCATGAAAAGGTAGATATTGTTGGAGCCCATATCTTCCAGAATAAAAATATAATGTAGTGAGTTGTATAACGTGATTAGTTAAGTTTCTATAAATCTTTGAAAGGTTTTTAAAGATATCAAGAGTATCAAATCTTTGGTTGTATGGAGTTTAGTCTGGAAACTTAAACAAGTAATTCATAAGAGCGTCAGAAGGAAGAAGATCAAATTTTAAAAAGACATTTTTTCAGGTACTGCATAGTTGTTGCTCTATATGATAATTAAGTCAGCTATTATAAAATTATAATTAAAGAAAAATGCTTTTTAAAAAAAAAACTTATGATAAGATCAGTTTTTGGGATAATTCTCAAGTATTATAACAGATTAATTGCAATTTAAAAACAAAATTTGACAAAGATATGTGCCTAAAAACTAATCAAGACATTTAATGCTTTTTAAAAATTAAATTCTGCAAAAAATGATAATTAAAGTTTTATAATCTTATATAAAAATAAAATAAACAATAACTTTGATGCTTACAATACAATATTGGTTCCAAAATTCATAAGTATCAAAGTGATGCTACTTGTGAAACAATGGATCCCACATTTAAATATAAATTAATATTTTTAGTCTCATCTAGAAGAATTATTTTCACAAAATATATTACCTGGTCTTAAAAGCTTGGGAATAGATCAATTAATATTTCCACGAAACTCTAAATAAGTGATAGAACTCTGCTACGAATCTCCTATTTATAAATTGTTCTTTCTAAAAGAAAAAATTAGGAGAATATATCTAGAATAAACCATTTTTTAATTAAAATTATTACTTTCACTTTTAAATTCCTTAAGATATATTAATATCTTATCTTCTTTAATGGATTAAATATGGAGTTTAAATGGCTAATGAAGAGTAGAAAAATCGACTTTCATTAAAAATATTTCTTAAATTATTTTATATTTGTTCATTTAAAATCTGATTAAATATAAAATTCTTCATTCTGAAATGATTACTTTAAAATAAAAAATGTTCTATAATGAGAGAGAAAGTCATGACGACGCTATTGAAAGTAGAGAAAGATTTAGGAATCGAGACACTTTTTAAATTTAACTTTTTCCAAAGTCCACAGTAACAAATCCATTTGAATAAGAAGAAATCAGTGGCCTAATTTTCTGAAACTTATTAATAGAAAGAGTTGAGCATTTTCACTTTCAGTTATTTATTATTACCAAATTAATTTCATAATGTCATATTATGAAAATTAAAAATCATTTAATAAGTCGTAAATGTAATTTGCATCCTCCTAATGAAGGAATTCAGCCATCCCAGAGCTGTTCTGATTGATTAAAAAATCTTTAATCATTTTAAAAAATATTGATGATTAATTAATTAAAATTATTTAGTATCTTAAATCTTTTAGTACTATTTTAAAGCAAAAAAAATCTCAGTTTATTAAAAGTTGAAAGATATAAAAATTAATAGTTAAAGCATTATAATAATTAATAGATTATTTTTTTAGCCATATAAAATATGCATTTGCCAAAAATATGTCTGCTTTTTATTCAAGTCTAAGAGTTTTAATCTGGATTATTTTTGCTATTACCAATTATTCGAAGTTCACCTTGTCTAAAAATAAAATTAATTTCACTCAGGAAACTTTTATCCCTTTATTTAAAGTAAATAAATTTAAATAAAAGGTAAAAGCTTTAATATAAAATTTGAATTTTGAAGATTAGAAAAATATTTAATACATACCTTCTTTTAATTAATATTCATTTTATTATAAAATATCTCTTCAATGATATGTATGAATATTTTCACAATAAATTCTGATGAATATCAATTGTTTGAGTTAGTTAAATAATTCCTAATTATAGGATGAATAAGTATGGATTAGAGAATTACAAAATTGCGGTGGAAAATGATCTGCTACGTAAATTAATATAAATATCTCTAAATAAATAATTGTCTTTATCTTTAATTGAGTAATTTTGAAATATGTAGATCAGCTTTAATTGAATCTTTTTTTAGCATTTCTTTTTTCTCCAACTTTTCCTCTTTTTAAACTATTCTTCCGCTATCTTATCTTCATAATCTTCATCTATATTTTAAATATCTCTACAATAATTTGTATAAATGCTAAAGCTATTGTAGTTTTTAATTTTAATGCTACTAAAAATATTGCTCGGCAAAAATTAAAAATATTTTACCTGCTGGTTTTGAAGCTTAGAATAAAAAAAATTGCTTGTATAGGACTAATCATCTGAGCCTTCAATCATAAAATATTATAGGATGATTACGAATATGCAATCAAGGATTGTTATTTCATAAATAATCGTATTATAATTAGGTAGCAAGGGAGAATAGACTTCATTGTAGATTTATAGTATAACAAGATGAATAATTGCAAATATGTTTCAAAAATCTATTTTGCTTTAGCCCTATATTCAATTGTATGAAACTTCCTTCTTGAAAAACTTCCACTATAGTTATTCGATTAATTAAATAAATCTTACAGTGATGATCCAAGATAAAATTCTTGCACTACGCACACTGCTGGCAGACATCGAGTTGCATTTATATATTTTAGCAAATTCGTTCACTCACTTCTCTGCCAATCTAAAATAAAATATTAAATTATTTTTAGACATTCCCATTTTACCCTCGCACCTTTGAATGGTGTAGCTTGACTTCCGATTACTAGAGGAATTTAAAAGATATAGGTCATTCAAGTAGCTATCAACTTTTGACTTAATGACTCTGTCCTCATTGACTTCTTCATTTATATCATTAATTGCAAAATTACTAATTATTTTTTGTTTGAAAGAGCAACCCTCGCTTACATATTCGTATTCTACCTATATTTAATTTATCTCAAATTTATCTTACCTCCGATTTTTCATTTGTATTCATCCTATATAATTGAGGATAGTAGTTATGGTATTCAATTTGAGAATGAATTAGTTGATAGTGTAAGTTTAAAAATATCCAGCGTCTACAACAGTGTTGCTATTTGTGGAGTTCCCATTAGTTTGCTTCATAATATTTGAATGATTAGAGTCAATGCATCTAACCTTTATGATATGAATTCCTAAGAATTCCTCACTGTAAGGGTAAATACTCAGACTACAAATAAATCTTAAATTATTTAGATATCTCTTAAATTATTTTGTTTGCTTGACAACTTCGACTTGAAAGTAATAATCTTTGTAAAGGTATGAGTATATAGAGTCAGCTTATATGAATGTTTATTATAGTCAGACTACTTAACTAAGGGTAGTAAAGTACAAGTTTAGAAGGTGGCTCATTTGGAAGTGTGACATATATAACATTTGGGTGGCCATAGGGATTATAGTCTCGAGGCAACAAGTATGTTGCCAAATTTCCTACCACAAAAAAATGAAACAACTGTCATATTCATAAATGTCGCCATCCAAGGCAAAAGAATCTTTATTTCTGTAGTTGAGGGAGCTGGAGTCTAGGTTACAACTAAACTCGTTGTGGGAGCTGGAGTAGTAGTTGTAGTTGTTGTAGTAGTATATGGAGGATAATTTTAGATGATCAACGATTAGATATCTTTAAAATAAAACAAACCTGCATTTTATTCAACAGTTGTTTCTTAGGTTAATAAAAAAATCATTTTGATAAATTAAATTAATCCATCATGGAAGATTAGATGAAAATGGATTACAAAATTTATTGAGCACAGTCTTAAAGCCAAAAACTCCTAATGTCTATTAAAAGCACGTAAACCATTTTACTTGGTCATAATTATGAACATCATCATTAAGTTTAGCTATAATTTTACTAATCTAAAAACAATTTTAGGTTTTTAAAGCAGCTAAGATAAAAATAAATAAGAGCACGAAATGTCTAAATAATCAACAATCAGTTCGTTTCCTTTGAAAATGAGCTTAGAGGGAAGGAACTGGTTCTCTTTTTGCGACCTGCACGATGCTAAAATGGTAGGGCTTGCTAGACTATCTATCAATTTTTAGTGGGAAGTCAGTTTGATAAAATTAAAGAAGTCTCTAAAAATAAAATGCCTCCACTGATAAATCATTTGATAAGAAACATCTAAAAATTTGATTCAGTGAGAAAAAAATGAATTTTTGTATTTATGAGTATGTATTTCGCAATAATCTATTCATTTCCTCTCTATAGTTGTGGTTGTTGAAGTCGTAGTTGTGGTTGGCAGTAAAGAATCGTACAAATTTACTATAAATAATTTCTTAAATTGACGTTATAGTTGTATTTTACAAATTATTTTTTGTTAGTACACTATGCTGACCAAAAAAGTAGATAAATTAAAATGGACCATAATTTGTGATTGCGCTGTGAATCCGTTTGGGCCTGTTGCTTCAAGCACAAATAGGTAATCAGCAACACTATTAATGTCTGAAGTTTATACATCCAGTTCCTGGGATGAGCTATCATAAGAGAATATGCTTATTTTAATTACAAAATATCATTTTAGTATTAATTATTTCATACTTAACATTGTTCGGAATTTAATAGAAAACAGTAGTTAGTAAAAAGTAAATAAATCGGAATGAAATTAGTGGTAATTGAGTTGTCAGGTTTCAAGAATCTTTCTTGTGCTTGGCTTTAATTTAAAATTTCAATATTTAATTAATTAAAAGAGTGATAATATTTAATAAAAAAATCTCTAAAGCAGCCCTACCTAAAAAAAAAATTTACAGAGAAATTTTTTAGATAGCTTTAAGTAAAAAATTATTATAAAAAATAGGTCACTCTATGGACTAAAATATTATGCATATTGCATATTTTAAAAAAATTAAATATATCTTGCCAATGATATATTAATATTTGAATATGGGTGAGTAAGCGAGAGTGAGGTCAGAAGTATTTTGATTGTTTGCGTAATAAAGAGTATAGGTTATTGAATAGCACTTTGAATATAATAAATAATGAAGTGACCCATCCCAAAGGTACACTCATCTCAGAGTAGTAGAATAAATTCAATACATAGCTTTCTTAAGAGGGGAAGAAGTCAAATAATTTATTTATGAAGTCAAGACCGTAAGAAATAATATAAAAATATAAGCATACTAACACCAAGATGTCACGTCAAAAGAATTATTATATTTGCATAATTGATTTAATCAAGGCTAAACAAAAAATTTAATTCAAAGTGAACTTCTACAAGCTTTAATATATACGCTGCTTTAATGTAGAAAAGGACCATTGAACTTTGGTGTGCATTTATTTGCGTGTTTTTTTTAAATGTATTTTACAAACTCTTTCATGCTGCATCTTTTCGATACTTAAAGTAGATAAGTGCAAGGCAAAGCTAAATGTTTTCGTCTTAACAATTGCAAATGCTTACCTGAAAGAAGCTCCATTTCATTAAAAATGTTTTTCATTTATTTATTGACTAATTCTTAGATTTTTATGATAATTAAAGATACTATGGAGGCTGAGGAGGTTGAAAAAGATACAGAGAGTGCATAAGTTGAGGCAACGCAGTCAATTCCCCATGAAATTTATTCTGATGGAGGAACTGCGCAATTTTTAAAGTTATTGTCATTGTACAGAGATTAAAAAAAATTGGAATGTTTCACTAGTAGATATCGTCACTTAGTAAGCATCATAGCTAGTAAATATATATCTTTTGAAATTAAATATGAAGAATGCAAGTTTTAAATATTATTATAAATAAAATAAACTTTAAAAATAATATAGGTAGGAATTTAATGAAAATTAGGAGATTGTTAAATTAAATCAAAAATTAATGATCAATTTACCTTAGTTAAAAATCAGAAATTAAATATATAAATACGACTGATCCAACTTATTCCTATTTTAAGAATTATTGACCTAAATCGTGATTTTCAAATAATATACCCTGGATCATTTATATTTATATCAATTCGGCGTGATTTTCAGAATAATCGAGCGATTCGGGCCAGATCGGGGTTGAAATCAAAAATTGTGATATATAATTATTG
>JAJKFJ010020776.1:0-26072 GCA_027382625.1 Tetmemena sp. SeJ-2015
AAATTTTAAACTCTAAAACTTAAGAGAAGTAGGATTTTCTGAAGCTGCTCAAACCATTCGTGCGATAACTTTTCCCTTTGCTTTTTGGGGTCGTTCTCCTCTACTTAGGATCTCTTCCTGTGTGCATCTTAAATTTACTTTTTGAGGTACTCTGCACGTACAGTAGCAAGGACGCCAAAGAAGAACCATCGTTCTGGCAACTTGTTTGATAGTTGTTCCTTGTTAGGAAGGAATAGAGCAACCTCCGAATCTCCCATCGCATCGTCATACATATTAGTGACTGAGATCTCAGGATAGTTTGGGATCCCCATCATGTTGACATCGATTTTTTGAGAGCTTTCTTCTCATCAGCAAGAATTGCTTTAGGAACGAGATTTTTGTTCCATACATTGTGGGAAAAGGAACAAACCAACTAAGATTATTGTTACCCCATATGAGAGCTTCTTACCTTGCTAAGTGAGGTCCTGTTAGAGGTCTTCCTTGCTTCGGAACTGTTGCCCCAACTCTTGCGCTTCCACTCTTAATCGCTTAACATTCAAGTTTTCCACCATCTTGCTCGAGTACTCGTTGTTCTATTTGAAAATCAAAATTTTTTAATAAATAATATTATTATATCTTACCATAAAAAACTGAAATTCGTAATATGACCCTCTTGGAATTTTAAAAGACAGAATCACTTAAATTTTTGGCATTTTAAGCTGATTTTGATACTGTATGGCCACATTTTCTGGCATTTTGTTAATATTTCGGGGGTGAGCACTTCCGTCCCCCCCAATCAGTTATATATTATAATGTAATAATTTTTTAAAAGATATAAATTCAATATTAAAAATATCATAATATGTTGCTTTAATATTTGGAAGGAATCTAGTGGGGAGAATGAAAATTTTCGAATTTTCGCAAAGCATGGAGAGGGGGTTTTATTATTTCGTGATTCCAGTCGCTACACTGGTTTCTTTTACAATGACGTTCGTGTGGTTGGATAATTTGTAAGATCAGGTAGTTATAAATGGACTGGCTAGTTTCGTGGCTAAATTCATGGCCGAGGTATCAAGATATCAGACGATGGAGAAATCTGTTTTGGAAAAGCTAAAGAATCAATTCTATTTATTTAAATTAATAAATACAAATATTTATAATTCTCTATCTCTAAACAGAGTAATTTCATTAAAAAAAATTAGTTTTAAAGAAAAAAGCAACAAATATTTTAAACATAATTTTTCCGAGTGTTGAAAAGCGAAATGTTTTTATTGTTTCACTGAAAACTTATTTAATAAAATATCTCTTTAAAAATACAATTTTGAAAGAGTCAGAAATTGAACTATCTAAAATATAAATTATTATGACACTATTCGATCCAATGTTAAATTCTACGATTTCTATATGTTTGCAACTTTTGGATGAGCCATCATCTCAAAGCTATTATCAATTTAATTTATTAAATATCTGAATTTTATAATGATGGTATTGCCTTCACCAATTTGCAGGCTGAGTATAAATATTGAGAATTTAAAGAAGTAGTTCAATTAATTATTGATTGACTTCAAACAACTCAAAGATAAAGGGGAAAATATAAAAATTAAATTTCCATTTAGTCATGATACCCTATTTGCCATTTTAATAAATCAATTAAATAATTTCATAATAGTTCAGTTAAAAAAATAAATTGAGTGAGTTACTTAATAATGGCTCAAATAATTCTAAAATTGTTAACTTATTATATTTTTAGTGAATATCCAAGTGTTGATTCTCGTAACGGAAAGGTAGTTGAATACAAATCATTCATATTTTTCCTTTTTTATTAGACCTTCAAATACTATTAAGTAATTTTCTTTATAAAAAATAATGTTGGATGGAATAGCAAATTATAATGTCAAGGCGAGGGAATAAAAATTGGAAGTGATGGGGCGATATATTGTGGATAATTTGATGAAAACGAGCAGCTTGTAGGTGAGGGAGTTATAATAGAGCCAAATTAAAATGTCAAAATGGGTTAATTTTCATAAGGATAATTTAATGGAGAGGACACATTAGTTAGTGAGAAATAAGATGCTCAAGAGGACGAATTGATAAATGATGATGTCCTTCAACCAGGAAATGATGAGGGAATAGTTTAAAATCTAATTCTTGCATAAGAATGATGAATTTTATTTCTTTAATCTACTTCTATAAGTTCTTTAAGATTATCAATTAAGATTCATTCTGTTTTTTTGACTTTAAAAATTTTATCAAATGTAATTTTAGAGGAATATAGGGAAACAAAGAGATTTAGGATTGGATTAAATTTTATAAATATAAACACAGATGTGCTCCTAAATCATATTTTACAATTAAGACACCAACTAATTTGAAATGAAATTGATTTTAGAAGAACGAAAATAAAAAAGCACTTGTTTAATAATAAGATATTTTATCATGAATACATTTTTTATTTTTATAATCTTTTCAAATTATAGAGAATAATAAATTTTCGCTTCTGTTAAAACATATATTATAATTTATAATGAAGTGTATAAATTTACCTTATTTATTATTGTCCATATTTTTATTTTACTAATTTAATTCTTGATTTATAGTTTCAAAAAGTTCATACCTTACATACTGAGATGTTTATTCAAATTATTCAATTAATTAGCATACTGAACATTATAGTGAGTTATTTTAAAATATAGACGTTCTACAGCTCCTGAGCAGATCATAAATTTGGTTTATCGAAGTGAATTCTAAGATAAAAATGCCGCCCTTCAAATAAAGTGCATCCATAACTGAAAATGTTTAGCTGCGAAAAGTGATGTTGAAAATCAGAAGAAGTAAATCCTTTTTAAAAATTTAACCGTTATTCTTGTATTTAAAAATAATTTATAATGATATCTTGATATCTAGATATGCTCAAGTGCTTTGCCTTGGAAATATAGTTACCCACTTACTTTAAAGCAGTCCTCTTGCTTCATTAAGAAATTATTAAAGGTAAAATTTAAATTTGTAAACCTCCCCAGAAATTATACTTTAAAAATGACTTAATTTTCATGCTTAAAAGTAAAATAAGTTAATGAACTTATATTTTATAAAACTGCTTGAGGAAATCTTAGTTTTTTCTTATAGTTTTTCATAATTTTTATTTATTTTGTAAAAGATTTATATACATTCCAAAATATAGGTTGCTTAAATGAGTAATTAAGAATTAATATTTCTACAGTAATTCGAAAATTACGACGATGGACCAAGACAATAACTAGATCATTGGATTTCTAGATCCTGGGCTCTTTTCCAAAAGATATGATGGTGAAAACTTTCCTGAAGAATTCATTTGCAAATTTTGCAGAGGAGTTGTACTGCAGCCTGTATTTTGTTCTGTGTGTGACTAATTCTTCTGCCTCAGCTGCATTCAAGGGCCGCAGAGCTGTCCCAATAACTGCTAATAAAAAATTAACCACCGTAAAAAATAATGGAGTAAAATTTCAATTTCTTTTCCTATCTAAATGGAGAAGATAAGGTATGAGGACTATTTCAAACACATGCAGGAGTGCAGTGCATTAAATACTCTTCCTAAAACACTCGAGCAGGCTCTTAACGTAATCAAATAGATCAAGAGAGAAGATTCAAAAAGTTAAATATTATTGAGGGTCTTAAAAAGCGAATTTTATAAGGCAGTGGACAGGCCAAATGTTTTTAAACAAAAGAGTCTTTGTTTAATACAATTTTTTTATGAATTTAAGAATTTTAAATCTTTTTATTTTTTATTGAAAATTTTTGAAGGTAAAATGAGACACAATTTCATTAAGAGTTTAAAATTTAAAAAAGCTTTTGGGATAAGATAAATTCAAAATAAGGAGGAGGGAAATTAAAGGACAAAGAAGGGGGGAAAGGGGTTAAAATTTAAAAAGTATCAAAAAGTAAAGAAACTTATTTTGGGCAATGGAAGAATAAGAAGAGACATGGATTTGGGATTCAAGAATACAAAGATAACAGAAAATACATTGGCTATTTCAAAGATGTCAATTTATATTATAGATTAACCACTTAAATTGCAATGATTTATAATAATTCATTAATTATAAAATTAACATAATCTATTACTCACTTAAAACTAAAATTCAGCTATTGTTTTGTCATACTATATTATAGATAAAAGATGATGAAGCTTTTGGTTTTGGGAGTGAAATTGGCAGTGACTTGAGTAAGCGAATGGGATGTTTTGCGCATGACGTGCCAAATGGACTGTGTCTGACTATAAATGCAGATGGAGATATAGACATTGGTGACCATATTCATGATGGATAGGAAGTGGTGCGTTAAGGAGTGGGGCTATGGGTTGGGACCTAAAACGAGTTCAACTATGGCAGCTATAAAAATAACTGCCTTAACGGTTATGGGGTGTGCGTGTTCTCAGATGGAAATAAGTACGAGGGAGAATTCAATGAGCATAACTTTCCAAGGCAAGGGGACTGTTTATTATCAGAATGGGGAAATATTCGAAGGAAATTGGCTTGAAGACAAGCGGCATGGACTTGGCAAACTAATAAAATAAGATGGAAGTTATGAGGAAGGCGTGTGGCTTGACGACGCTAAGATTATTTGATATATGTGTATAAAATACTTATGTTTTTTTCGAAATTTTTTTCAGACATATTTTGCCTATGTCAAAATATATCTAATTCAAATTGAATAGTAGGATAAAATTAAAAAAAAGAAATTTCTCTTTCAAGTCTATAATTAAATACTTAAAAACTTAGGAATATTTCTTAAGAAGAGTCTTTAAATCATGTTTTTGTTAAGAGTAAAAATTTCCAATAACTCTTTACTTCATACCTTAAAATAAGGAAACACTACTATATCTTAATAAGTTATCAATTGGCAATTAACTTAATGATAATTATTCCCTCTGAAATTATTTAAATAGTGTAGCTATTGATATTTAGGTTTTAAAAAACAAAAACTTAAAATAGTTTGTTTGTTTGTCTGAAGTCTTTATAATTATAATTCATATTTATTGTTGATTTCTTAAGAATTGCTATGAATGAGAATTTTGTAATAAATTTAAAATGTCAACTATAGAATTATCTAGGCTACTATAATTGAATTCCATTTTAAAAGCTCTCAAATGATTTGTTTTTATTTTATCTGCAGTTATTTATGTTTAAGGGTTTAAGTTAAGAGAAAACATTTAAAACAGAAAGCTTGTAGCCCAACAGCTTCAAAATGCAACCAACAAAAACAATGTACACATAAACACCTTTAACTGTTTCCTTTTCCTAATCATTCATTAAACTTTTGGTAAATAGGGAAAAGATGACGGCACAAACAAAGGCAAAGGCGGTGTAGCTAGTGGAGGAGGTGGTACCTCTAACAACCCTATCGCTGAGTTGTTCGAAGATCAGCTTTACACAGATTTGTTCAACGCTCGCTGCCACGACTCTGGAGAAACTGCTAACTGTAAAATTTACAGCCCATCTTCTCATTCATTTGATAGTGGAGAATGCAAAGCTGTTTAAAGAAGACATTCTGAGGAGGAACGTCAAGAACTCCAATTCCTTGAATCTGCAGTCACTCAGACTGGGAATCAATTCCATTATTGCTCTCTCCAACGCTCTCCAAAACAGAAAGGTAAGAAGAATAAATTTTATCAAATTCAAGCACTAACTAACTTACTTGTCATTATAGTATGAGAAACTTAACTTGGCAGATAACGCCATCAGTGATTATGGCATGCATGCCATCAAGAACATCATCAATAACTCAGGGTAAGAATAAACTTACTTATCATCTTTCTCTTAGAGTGAAGTCTTTGAACTTGGCTTCGAACATGATAAGTGGAGAGGGCTTGGAACTGTTCCTTGACGATTTAATTGCCAACACAAATTTGAAGCACCTGGACATAGGTGTAGTTGAAGGATCTATGAGAAAAAACTCTCTCGGTATCTAAGGAGCAGTTTGTATATCCGCAATGCTCATCAGAAATAAGATCATTGTAAGTAAAGTAAAGTAAAGTAAAATTTTAGGAATGTAATTAATAATCAATTTCAAATCTCAGCACTTAAAAGTACTAGATAAGAAACCGTACTATTATCCTATGTAAATAAGATCATTGAATCACTTTCCATCAATGACAACGATCTTGGACCTGATGGAGGAGAGTGTATTGGAATTGCACTAAGTTAAAATGAAACTCTTAAAGTTTTGAAGGTTTCAGAAAATGACTTGAAGTCCGAGGGTGCCATACCAATAATCAAGAGCGCAACTAACTTAGAACACATCAGTCTGGCTAAGAACTTCATGAAGAGTGATGTTGGAAAACCACTGGCAAAACTTCTCAAGGCTTCAAGATGTCTCAAGAAGCTTTATCTCGAATTCAACGAGCTTATGGTTCAAGGCGCAAAATGGATTGCCAAGGGAATCTCTCAAAATAAGACTCTAGAAATCCTTAACATCAAAGGAAACATCATTGGAGATGATGGACTCATCTTGATTTCTCAAAGCTTGAGAGAGGCTCAGAACTTAAAAGAGCTGGACATTTCATTAAACGAAATTGGCCCAATCGGTTTTCAGTCCTTATGTGATGTACTGCCATACTCAAACATCACCACTCTCACTTGCAACAAGAACTTCCTTGGTGACGAAGTGCTAGCTTACTTTTCTAATGTGATTTCAGACCCCTAAAATCCCACTAAGCTGAAGAAGTTTGACTTCTCCTCCTGTCGTCTTAATGATACTGCCCTCATCTATCTCATTAACGCCCTTCAGAACAACAAGAATATCTCTAAATTAGAACCTAATGATTTTTTATACTCTTTAATCTCTCACGTGCGACTGCTAAGACAACTTTCTTCAGTGAAAATGTGGAGGCTATTCTACTGGAGACTCTGAATAAGAACACTTCCCTTATAGACATAGAGTTGAAGGGCAATCGTTTCTCCCACTCTTGCTTGAGCAAGATAAAGAAGATCACTCAGCGCAACATGAAGATGATCGAAGAGCAGGAGCCCAATAAGCTTAAGGCAGAGATCTACAGACTCAGGTACGAGCATCAAAAGTTGGAGCAAGCCAAGTCCCTGCTCAAGAGTCAGAAAGAGGAGATCGAGAAGGTGAGGGGCTACAGAGAGGAACTGGTTGAGCAGATGCAGGCCTACAAACAGCAAGAAGAAACCAAGAGAGAAAACCTTAACAAGTAAACCATTATACAAATGCAGCATATCAATACTGATAACTATTGTGATGAGTATACATCCAGGAGCAGAGGAAATTAATATAGGAGAAGGAGCAGCTGATCAAGGCCAAGAACGACAAGATCTCCAAGATGGAGGAGGAGTACGACGAGAAGCTCAAGGAACTCCGCCAGCAGTACCAGGCCGAGCTTGACCGCAAAAAAGAGCTTGACAAGGAGCTAGCAACTGTGAAGCAAGAACTAGAAGACATAGAGCAGTCATTCCCTAAGGAGATAAAGAACCTGAAGGAGCAGATCCAGAACGCTAAGCGCAAGACCGAAGAGTATGAGGAGAAGACCAAGCAACTCGCTGAAGAACTTAGGAAGTTAAAAGCCAATGCCCCCAAGAAGAACTGAAGACACTCTTCTGATATTGTTTATAAATTTGTGAAAGTAGTAGTCAGTTTATTCTAGAATATCAAAACATGATAATCATTATCTTATTAGCTAACAAGAGTAAGAAAGCAGAGAGAGAGAGTAAATAATTAATAGAGGTAGTTAAATAAGGTGTGTGAGTGGAGAAGAGCATTCGAATAATTTTAGAATATAATTAAGAATTGCATACTTGCAATGAGTAGAACTTTAATGCAAAAAAAGAGCAATGAGGGAGTAGTACACTAGAATGACTTTAATAACTTCCAAGCCTATAAGAACAGCAGCTCACTTGGGGGACGACTCTCCAACTCTCATCTTACAGCAATAGAAAATCAATGCAAGGAATAATCAACAGCTCAATTAAAATTAAAGGCTGGCATAGATGGCGCAGATGAGTGCTCATTCTATTGAGGGAGGCTCCTAGCTGAGGCCCATGAAGAGCCATGGATGTAGGAGGCCATTTAACATCTTATAAATAATTTCGTGGATCGCTTTCCTGATTCTCTTCTTAGGTTACTTTCTAGTTCAGCTGCCTACTCTCTCCCCAGTCGCCTAAGTAAACAAATTCTCATGTTAAATAATGAATGTAAGTAAGTTGTAAATGAGTCTTTATTAACATTGTTGGGATTCACATAAGAGGGATTTCCTTCCTAGAAACAAAAGAATATAAATATAATATGAGAAAACCTGGTTTCCATTTTGAAACTACCGATTAATTCAAAGTTTAGCTTGGTTCAAGGAATGGGCTTATTATTCATAATATTCTTTAAAACCCATCTTACATTTAATTAAAGGATTGGATTTAAAATCCGCCTTAGAATTGGTTTTGCTTTTAAATTACTCCTTGAGGGAAAGGGATTATTGACTATATTTGTTTATAGGGAGTGTGCACTACTCTTTTTTTACTGGCTTGCATCGTAGTTATCGTGCTGGACTTTATCAGCACTTTGGCTGTCCCTACAGACCCCCTTGTTCTTACATGAAAGAGCTTGCATCCTCAACAAGTAAGTCAAATCATAATCTTCAAAATACTTCTTGTCCTAATTTACAAAGAAATTAAGCAGGCAGCGCTTGCACTCTGATATTTGGTGAATGCAGATGCCAGATTTAACCAAATTTGAGCATTTCAATTAATCAAGATTACTCAAAGCTTTTCTTTAGTGAGAAGTTTGACGCCCAGCTAGTTATCAAGGGCATGGAAGGTGTGGAACAATACATGTTTTGCTTCATCTGCAAAGCTCACTGCCTCGATCAATCCAAGCACTGCTAATAGTGCGACAGATGCGTCTACAATTTTGATCACCATTCAAATTATTTATCAATATCAAGGAATGGATTATGAAGCGATAAAATAATTGCCAGTGGCTTAACAACTGTGTGGGCTCTAAGAATTACAAGTTCTTCTTTTCGCTGATTTGCATGACGACGCTGATGCTGCTGATACACATGATAGTGTGCGTATATGTCATAGTGTTCTACTTCACTGACTGAGAGCAGTTTTAACTCAATGTTTCAGACTTCTAAACCTCATCTTGAAAACCAACTTCTATAATTTTGAGTTTACAGTATTGGAATCAGCCACAGTATCGACCCAGTGCGGTTAGATTTATCTGCATCTGAGGAGACAGCCAAGACCTTGTTTGGACTGACTTGGTTTATCCTAATCCTGGAAGTTCCTTTCTTCTTGGGTATAGCTAACTTGGTTGTCTTCCATTTGTTCCTAATCCGCACTAAGCAATCCACCTTCGACTATATTACTGGCAAGTAGCGAAAGTAGAAAGAGTTGGAGGCTTAGGTTTTGAGGGACAAGATGAAGTAAAGCGGCATCGCCCACAGGCAGAAATTAGCCAAGACTACCACAAATCAAGCCCAAGGGTAAGATGCTGCTCGATAAAATAGAGCAAGAGCAGGATTCAATTCCAGAAGAAACAGGAGGAGACCAAATATGCAAGGGTGCAACTCAAGATGAGCTAAGAATAAATAGAAGAGGAGCATGAAGTCTAAGTAAGAATAAGAGGGCGATGATTACTAGTATGAGTAAGGCTACAAGTCTTCCTCCTCTGGGGATAAAGATAGACAGTATGAGGTACACGAAAATCTTAACAATAAGTTAATATTGTATCAACCTTTTAATTATTTCAATGTGAGCCACGATCAACTGCTTGGGAATAGTAGCATCGGCAACTTGCATATCAGTCAAAAGAGAATGGATAGGAGTTCTATTCACACAGGATCAAAGGGCAGAAACAATCTGAGTGGGGAAGGACTTATGCACAAGGGGAGTTAGGGTAGTGGATTCTTGGGCAGTTACGATTACCATAAATCTAAATTTATTTCATAAGATAGGTAGCTGAGCCATGACAGTCAGAATAGAAAACTAAAGGCAGCTTCAAGAGGTTTAATAAATTATATTTAATATTTATAGGGAAAGTAAGCAACAGGCATAGAGAGTTCAATTCGAAAACTGAGCAGCATGGACGATTAAATAGCTGGTGCCTTGGGCTCTGGCTCACTTTAAAATAAGTTCACAACTAAGAGGACTCTAACTCTCATTCCCAAGAATGCTTAAATCCTATTTCGTTTAAAATGCTCGCAATCTTCACAACATCAGTGAGGATACTAGATAATATGTAATTACTTATTATGAGGAGAGAGACAGCACCCTCTACAGACGAGAGAATTTGTCCAGTCTTAAATAGAAAGAAGAGGGCGATAATTTCCACAGCATCACCAACAAGCAGTAAGCTGACATAAACCGAATGCAGTCCTAAAAAGAGCAACCTAGAACGATAGATGGACCAGGCATGGAGAGACCAAGGCCAAAGAGATCCTGTATGCAAAGGTTTCGAAGAAACTTCGTGTGCTGCTTCTTTTGCTGCGATGTGGCCAAGAAAAACAAACTCAAAAAGGGTTACCAGTACAATTGAAATGAAAATAAGTTTGTTTGTGTTTTTCATGCTTGAATTAGAGTGAAGACTTGAAGTCTAACAGCAGAGACAACAATAGAAATGAGGATAGTAGTGTATATATAGTCATCGTTAAGTATTTTAATGGTGACGAAGAAGAGGGGGAAGACAAAAATAATTTACATGAAGGGGATAGTGAAGAACTGGAGAACCCTGACTCCACTACTCGCCACCTCAAAGAAGGACCCTAAGAGAAATGCCAGGCATGATCCATCTATTATTTTATAATATGCTATTAGATCTGATACTAAATGGGCAAGCAAGCAAGGACTATAATAAGATCCTCCAGGCTTAGGGCAACACAAGCAAGTTCCTGATGATTCAAACTGACTCTCCTCCGCACCAGAGTATAATTACTAAGAAGAACACAGCAGGAGGAAGCAGCGCATTTGGCTAGCTAAGTAATATAAAGTAACATTTATTGAAGTAACGTGGGGAGCAACATGCATTTAAAAAGCACTGGGCTATGAGCTGGAGGGTAGGGGAGCGACTTGAGTTTAACTTCAAGTCGAAACTTAATTTACCTCTAACAATAACAATTAGGATATTTTATCAAATTATTTAATTCATGAACAAAATTAATTAAAAATAGAGTGAGTTTTTAATAATTATTTTAAAATGTTATAAGTTTTTTAAATAACTTTCACTTAATTTGATGATGAATTATTTATATTTATTTATTTATTTATTTATTATTTACCTGTAAATAGTAATTCTGTAAATTAGGGGAGCAACGCCTTCCTCCTCACCAATCCTATATCTGCTCTTCCCCTCCAACCTCATATTTATTTATCTATCTCAAAATGAGAGGAGCACCAACAATTGCTTTAAAATCGTTAAATTCAATACAAGATAAGATTTTACAAGGGAGCAGCCAAAAGCTGGCTACTTCTGACTAAACAAAGTCAAAAAGGAAACTTGCAAATACTACAGAACTAATCTTAAACCTTTCATCAATCTATTTCTATTTAACTAAAAGAATAGATGGAAGATGAAGAAGAGTTATAATTTTAATATAGGATTTATTTGTTGAGTTTCAGAATTCATTTGAAAAAGATATGGAACAGATCTCAAATAACTAGTTACTACTTAATGAAACTGACTAGTTCATGCTAGTGGATCCCCACGACTTCACTCAAAACAGCATCGGTTACTATAAGAACTCTGAGGGCACTCAGCCTAGACCTGCCACTCAGAGCAGCAAGGTCAGGGCCCTAATGGCTAAAGGAAAGTTCAATTTCCCTTAGCCCTCTCCCTCAGAATGAGGAAGAAAAGTCAGAGCTCCAAGATGAATAATGCCAACAATATCAACTTCCCACTCACTCTCTCTATAATTCTATAATATGTAGAAGCAAGGAGCTCATAGTAGTCTATAAGGAATAAATACAACCGCTGCTGGAATGAATTAGTAAATGCAAACATAGTCAGGCTTCAATAAAAGAGAACTCTTAAAGCAGTTACAAAAATACACTAGCGGAAGCGGCGCCCTAATTCTTAACCAGAGGAAGATGAACAACATCCAGCTGTTGCAAAATAATGGAGGAGCTGCGGCATCTGGCGCTGGAAAAATCTAAGAACCTGAGAGCGAGCCTCCCTATATGTTTACTAACAAGTACCATAATAAATCTATATGGATGATTAAATATAAAGAGGTCAATACTCTAATGTTTAGCCAACTGTCTTCCTATCATGAAATGCAGAATAACTAGAAGCATCACCCCCACTCGATGCTAGCAGCTGGCCAGTCCATCCAATTATAAGATCCATCTCTTTTAGTGGGCTCTACTGTGAACAACCAAGTTCACAACTAGCTCATGATTCATTTTAAGTCTCTTTGTTAAAATTAAATGAGACTTAATTTCTAACCTCTTCCCCAGCATATAGGATTAGAAGAGTAGAGAAGTCTTTACAATATGAGTTCTATGTCCAAAAAACTGTAATAGCAGGCTTCGCGGCATGAATCACCTATGGAATTCAAAAGCAACTAATTTGGTCGACTAGTCAGTGTTTAATATAAATCTAAATCAAAGTATAGAATTTCAATGTTGAGGACTAGTTGATGCAAAACTATCAGAACATAGGTTCTGTGGATACTAGAGGTGGTGCTCTCTTCTCACCAGTTGATGGAAACGGAATGGCAAAGCCCAAGCAAAATAATCTGTTAAGGGCCTTCACAAAGTGCTCTGACTAATTTAATGCCAATTCTGCTCTCTTCTCAAACGATTAAAGCAATTATCATTTGCAAGCTTATTGAAGAAATATAGGTTTTGCTATTTGAATAGTTTAGCAAGCAATCGAGCCATAAGTTAATCAACAGAGAAGTAAGTCCCCTCAAATTAGGAAATAAGTAGCGCAGAATAGCAGCTAGGCATTTGGAATCACAAAGATATCCAAGAACTAAACTGGTCAACTCCCTCAAATGCCCTAGTTCCATCCAAATAAAGTGATATATCTCATTTTAAACCCAATCTCAGCTTTGGAAATGGATGATGAGGAAGATCATATTTCAGCTATTCTCAGTCAAGGTTAGAGTGAAACCATAAATATCAACTATTTGTATTCTAGAGTGCAGTTCTAAGTCAGATGCAAAGACTGCAGCTTGAGGAAGCGAGGGAGTTGAACTCTCAAATAGACAGCCAGGATGAAGGATAGGAAGAAGAAGATTACGGTTCACAAATGCAAAACATCTCACATATTATGCAAGTCTTTGAAGGCAACAGTTCTCAACTAATGATGCAAGCTGTTGATAATGATGAAGATTTGCTTGCTCAAAATCAGCACTTTATTTAAAACCAATCTACACAATTTCACGAACATTTATCTAATAGAGATCTCCAGACCTAACAGAACCTATCGCTTATGTACTTGAAGGATTAGCAGTACTCTTAAATGCTCCCTTCTAAAGAGCAGGCTACATAAGGGGATAATACTATGCTTATAGATGATCCTGCTTTGATAGAAGAAGAGAAGTAAGTCATAAACGTAGATGAGCATCGCCAGAACTCTCACAACACATCTTACTATCAGCAGTAATTCATGATCACACAGAGACTCTCTGGTCTTTCCCAAGCCTTGAATGGGAACTATCTGGGCACTGGATCAGGTTTTGGAGTTGTAGGCTTGCTTTCTGACCATTCGATAGCTGGCGCCAACAATAAAGTCAGAGACACCTGTTTTAACATTGACCATGATAATGAACATGAATTGCGTGAAGAATGTGACGAGGATGAAAGTGTGGACTAAATTGAGGTTCAAAATCTAGAAGATTATCAGGAAGGAAATGAAGGTTAAGAGTCAGAGGAAGAGAATGAAGAAGATCAACTTCCTTATGTGCACTCCCAAGATGACTTAAGTAAAAAGTTTGAGGCGATAATGAGTGGCTCTGGGGCTTTTATGCTGTAAAACTTCTCCAACGAGAATTAAACTGATTAGTCCTTTCAAGACGAAGAGAGAGATGCTCAGTTTAGCGGATAGCTTGGGAGGAAAAGCAACTTCTACCTGCAATAGCAAAGACAAGCGCAAGTTGATATGATGCACCAGTAAATAATTTCTGATGAGGACAGAAGTGACTTCTTAAACAGCAACACTTTTGTCTTCTCAAAGGATTTGAGAGACCAAAATGAAGGAGAGATAAATCAAAAGTTTGCTTCTAATGAAGTTCTTAATCAGCCTCGCAGGAACATCAAGTCATAGCAGCAGCATACAAGAAATAAACTGATCAACACTTAGTAAGTAAGAGGCAACTAGAATGATCAAAACGACAAGGCGGCATTCTTATTGTCCGCAGGACACAATCAGCAATCCCTCATAATGATGTTAACATTTTTGAATGAGTGTGGGTCATCATGAAGCAGAAAACTCTTCTAAGTTTGGATCACACTTAGACAAAGAGAACTCAGTCAAGTTTAACATCATATAATTGTATATGCTGACTTGTGATTTGTTTTTATCACTGGTGCGACAGGTCTGTTCAGTCCTAATGACCAGAGCAGCGTGAATAAAGATTTCTCAAAAGGTGAGGAGGATTCACAACTTTAACCTCGACTAGGAAGTGGTCCCAGAGGACTAAAATTAGCAAGAGTCTTCAAATAAGGATAGTCAAGAACATGAGTAAGAGCAGAGAGGGGAGGATGAGGGTGTTAATAATGAAGAGAGTGCTTAAAGTATAAACAATAGTAATCATTCTGTTAAACCTGATATGAGAAGTTCAATTTAAATCTTGCAGATATATTATTCTTATGAGAGAGGAGAACGATGATAAAAATTAAAGTTTACTATTATTGGAAAATAGGCAAGAGCAAGCAAATATAAATATGGAGATAATAGAGATGGACGACAATAATGGTATCAGCTCATTCTTTTGAAATTTTATGATAATTTTAATGTCTTTTTGAAAAGTGTATTTATTTCAAATTGAACTGTTGATTAGTTATTTTATATCCTATCAGATTGTTGCCTTGTGCTGTGAATGAACCTATTTCTCTCTCCACCCTTGGCATTTCAAAAAAGTAATTAGAGAATGAATATACTCAGCATTGAGGTTAATGTTTCTGTAGTTGATGCTAGCCTTCCTATCTAGTGAAAGCGCATCTGCGTTTAGAAGGTTTATCATATCCTCACCCTCTGCAATAGAGGCAGCCCCTCCTGCACCTTATAACCTCTGCTAGTTAAGTTGGGACAAATGGCTTTGCATGCTCTGGAAGTCCTCTCTCTGACCAAGATTTCTCTGAACTGGCTTCTTATTCCTGTGGCGGGCGTTCTCTTGGGATATTTTTATATCTTCTGAAGTCACGAGCTTGATGGGCAGCACTCCAGATGGATAGTCTAGAATATATATATAGTAATCATATGATTTCAATATGCGTGTGTTAGAATATTGTAGAGGAAGAGATTAGAGTTGAGGCAGAAGAGTTCGCTGGAGAACTTGTGAGGGATGGCTGCAATTGGGCTTGCAGGGGAAATGACTGCGTCAAAGTTCATGGAGACCCAGTACTCCCTGAAGGTGGAGATGAAGTTATTTAGCTGCAGCTGCAAACCCACGTACTCCTCGGCTGACAGAGACTTAGTACTCTCCATCACAATAGCCATGCGGTCTTGCTTAAGTGACTTCAGAATTTCAATCAACTTATCCTTTGAAGCTGTTTGACATTGAGGCTTACTGCAAAAGCTAAAAGATAATATAGAGAAAAGTGAATTAACATTAGGGAGTATTCATAAATAATCAAAAGCAAGTAAAGCAATAGTCTCAGTCAGATCAGGAAGGTGAAAGATAGATCGTTGAACCCAATCACTCTCTCTATCAAGTCCATCACGAACAAGCACTTCTCGTCCTAGTTGGGTAGAGAGCACACTTGAATCCCCACTGGCAGTCCCTAAGAGTCCAGTTATCACTCAAATTATACTGTTCATAAATAGAATATCCGATAATTCTAATTGGAATAAGCAATGCGCATGAATTCAGTGATCCTATCAGTTCATAACGATCATTTTCTAGCTAAATAAATAAAAAACATAGAGCTGTAAATCTAGAAATAATTATAATAGGAGCAAGGGCTGCAAATACAACCGAAAGAAACATGAATTTTATTCTAACGTGCGAGCGCTGCGGCGAGAAGTTCACTGAGGAAAACAGGGCGCCTGTCATCCTACCTGACTGCGGACACACCTTCTGCGAGTACTGCATCGCTGATCTGCTCTCTGAGTTTGACAAATTCTGTCCTCAGTGCAATACGGAGATTAAAACTACAGATCCTTCGAAGTATATTAAGAATCATAAGATTCTAGCGCTTCTCAAAATGGACTAGCCAGAGGCCATAGACCCCGACAATTATGTTTACTGCCCTCGGCATCTGGACAAAGTCATCGAGTACTTCTGTAAACAGTGTTCAAACACAGTTTGCGTGAAGTGCATGTTCGACGAGCACAACGGCCACGACCTAGTGCAGATCGAGGACATGGCCAGCAGTCTGAAACAAAACGTGCTTGACCTGCAGAAGATGTTGGTCAATGCTCACAGACTCAACGAAGAGAACCAGATGCTGATCGAGCAGGTGAAGGAGGAGCTGAACAGACTGAAGTTCCAGCAGATGAAGAACATCGATAAGGGCTTTTATGAGCTGCAGAAGAAACTGGAGGACAAGAAGACTGAGATCAAGTTCGAATTCGAAAAGTAAGTATGGACTTCTTCTAAAATATTGGAGTGAATTACTCACTGCTTTGATGTGCATCTAAGAGTATTCGAAGTGTTATTAAATAATGCATGAATAATAAATGAGTTTAGACGCTATAAGAAGGAGGAACAGAAATTCATGACCAAGATGTCGCTTATCAATTCAAACCTGGAGGAAATTAAAAATATAGAGAGGATCTTCGAAGAACTACTCTAATTTAATATAAGATGCGAGTTTAAGTTCGAATTTAATTCATTGACAACAACATCGATTCGAAAATACTGCAGAAGGCTAATGATGTGACCACCTTCCTCCACAAATCTTTCACCGATTTGGATATAATCACCAAGAACCAAATTGCTCAGAAGAGCGAGATCTACATTCATTTGTCAAATATTGATAGGCATTAAGTCTATATTCATCCAAGTTTCAAACCGCTGACTTTGAATGTCAAGAAGGCGATTGAGATAGTAAACAAGTTCGAGATGATACCGCCGAGTGGAGCTGCTGGAGGGGTCAACAGTGCTAAGGTTTAAAATTCCCCGAAAGGTAAAGGACTATTAGGAGGTGGAATCGGAGGAGGCTACAATAGCGGCGGAGAAGGCAGTCAGAATGGTGGAATTGAAATTGATCCCTTCACTGGAATTCCTTACTATGATCCTTCTAAGCGAAACGGCAAGCCTTCCTCATCCCAAGGAGGTGGAAGCGTGAGTGGAGGAGTTGGAGGTGCTGTTAGAAATTCAGCAATCCCAGGTCGTAGAGTAGGTGGTGTTGGTGCTCTAGGAGAGAAGGGTACTGGACTTGAAAATGTGTATAGCAGCATTTATAATCATTCTATAAGTTGAAATTGTACTCTAATTTTCTGCTTTGGAGACTTCGAAGAAATAGTAAAGTACAACTTAGAAAACATGAAGTGGGAGAAACAAAAGTACGATTCAGGCTCTAGCTTTGGAGGCAACTTGAGGTACACAGCATCAGCGTATACACCAGATGGAAGGATCATAGTAACTGGAGGGTGCTTGATATCAACTGGAGATGCTACTAACACCACTTTTGAAACAAACATGCAAAAGCCACAGAGGTTCATCTTTAATTATAGTTAAGATCTTATAATTTTGTTCACACGCAAGAAGATGATGGGGAGCAGGAGGTATGCCCACGCTAGCACGTCTCTAAATGGGTATGTGTACGTGATGGGTGGCTTTGACAATAAAGATGCTGACGGAGTGGCGCCTAGTACTTTGGACTCAGTTGAGCGCTACTCGATTCATGAGAATAGGTGGACGCCGAACTGCTCTATGAACGAAGGACGGGCATTTTGCGGAGCTGTAACCATAGGGGAACAGTTCATCTATCTAATATTGTAATATACCTTATTTGATCTATGTGATAGGAGGATTCCAAGACTATACAGTTCTAAACACTATAGAAAAATATGACTCAGTACTTGATAATTGGTCTACCTTGCATGTGAAACTGCCTCAAGGGTTGGCTAAATTGGGAGTGTGCTCTACAGAAGGATAGAGATAAATAGTGATAGTGGGAGGTATGAATCCTCAGTTCCATCACTAGAAGGCCATGTACATGCTTGATTTGAAGACTATGAAATTCTCCACTTGTGCACCACTATATTCCCCTTATAAGTGTTTTTTTTTTCATTTTGCAGAGATGAAGGTAGCGAAAACCTTCAATCAAAATGTGCACTTCCATGAGGGCATGATATACGCTTTCGGTGGAAACGACCGCGATGCGTGTGAGAAGTACGACAGCTACAAAAACCAGTGGGAGATGCTGCCCAGCTACGCGGAGATAGTGACCAGCAAGGGAATAAACGAAATGAATGGCTGGACCTAACTATACTGTCCAGTCACTCCCTAGCTAGTGCCCATCTGAATGCTTAATAAATTATTAATCCATATGATAATAGTCAAGTATAAAATGTAAACTTACCTTTTTCCCCAAATAGAAAAGCTTTATTTACATCCAGCAATAATTATTATTATTTTAAATTATCAAAAAAAAATTGTCATAGATATGTTTGAAGGGAGAGGAATTTTCAACAAGAAGCGACGATTACCAAAAATAGATAAAGAAGATTTTAAATTAATTTCATAAGAATAAATTAATAATTAATTCGTGATTCACCACTCAAAAATGTCCTTCATATAAACTCTGCCTACTAGAGGTTTCAGGTAAGCCATAATGGCTATTTCTATCTCAATCTTAAATATTTTATAATTTAGGCAAGGGGGTTTCAAATTTCAATAGCCTAAGAAGAACAAAAGCTTGCTTGATAAGAACAAATTTTTAAATTTAATTTATTTATATAACTTATAAATAGTTATTCCTAACTATGGAATTAATCATATTGGGGTAAATTAATTCCTATATATGAGAAATTAATTTAATGTGATGATGCTAACTTAAATAGAAATATTAATTAATTTGTGGAATAACTTCGTAAAATAAAGGTTTAATAAAAGTATCAGATAAGGACATATTTTGTGCAAAACCAAACTAAAATATTTCAATTCTCTAAGTTTATATTATAATCCATAAACCTATTTTCCTTTATTTGAGAATGAATATTAATCTACATATCCTATTTTTAAAAAGAAAGATGAGAGGGGGAAATCAATGAGAATGAGTTAGGAAAATGGTAGAGACTAGTTTTCTACTCAAATGAAAGCATACCAAGAACAAAATGAAAACCTAGATGCTACTAACAATACTCTGCAATTCAATCAAACTCTTAACGCTGATCGTCTTTTATCTCAGTAGTAAGTGCTAAACATTCTCAAACTTTATTTAGAGGCACTAGGAAGAAAATACCATCCAAAAGAAGCAGCTAAAATATCCACTTTAATTTTTTTCCTATTTCTAAGCCTGAACATACCTCCTACTTATTTAAACTAACTTAATAAATGATTGTTTTACCTCTGAGTTCTCAAAATACCAAGAAGGATTAAATGCTGGACAAATTACTTGGCCATACTAAGCCAAAACAAAGGTTGGAGGACATTCAATCACCACCAATGAGTCCCCTTAACACTTAATTCAACATTGCAAATACCTTGCAAGACTCAGAGCCACTCCCCAAAATCTTATGAGCACTCTAATCCTAATCTGCTCTCCTCTCCACTGGGTGAGACTGATCATTTCAAGGATTTGAAGCCCACTCTTTTAATGACTCCCACTGAGAAGCAAGAACTCAAGCAGGTAGAGCTAGAGTAACTCCAAATCAGGATTATCGAAAAGCAAAAGCAGATGGGAGTTGAAGTTGAATCCAGAGTGGGAGCCAACGGAGACCTACCCTCTTCAACCACACAAGGCAACAAGCTCACAGTCAACATGGGTGATAAAGTCTTGCAGAATATTTTATTGGTATAGTTTTAGAATCAACTACAGATAGATAATCTTAAGTTAGATGAAAACATCTCGCAGCAGCTTGATGAATTGCTTATTTTTTGTTGTGAAAAAAGTCTGATGCTATTCTCTAGTCCACTCTTCAACAAAGACAAGTCTTTCAAGGATTAGCTATATTAATAATGTTTAGATTGCTATATTCCTTTGATAGCTTGGGTAATCTCCTTTGAGGCACAATGATAAAGCCTCGTAGCTGAGTAAAACACCGCTAAATAGAGAAGGTAACAGATCATTAAGCCCTCAAAGAGTAAATTGATACCATAATATTCATTCTTATAAATAGCAGCTTAGGGATGCCCTTGGATTTATAAGAGCTGGAAAGATTATTTCCTAAGAGGAAGCCAATTGTGACTACTAAGATTAACTTCGTAGAAGACATCTTGAAATTGAGGAACGCTTAAGAGTACATGAACATCACACTGTAGAGGATTCAGGAGGATCAGAGACTCAAATTCCTATAGGATGAGTTAGAGAGACAGTAGCAAATACTAAGACAAACCCTATTAGAAAAAGAGTAGATAATGAGCAGAGTTGTAAGTGGAGGGGATGGGAATGGTAGCATCTCTTAGTTCAACTAAGGAAAAGATCAGCACCTCTATTCTGATTCAAAGTCTACAAATGAAGAATTAAAAGAGAGTGAACTTTATAAATAAAACTAGAATATTACTCATTTAGCTAATATTAGGGCGTATAAATTTATAGAATATACATATACAGTGTGTGCTATTGACTCGAATGAGTGTCTTTAGAAATTTCGTGTCAGTAGCATTCAATTGTCTTTTTAAATTCTCTTAGCTTCTCTCTTCTTTCTGTGGAATTGCTTTCTCAATGGGCAGTCCTTATGATTGTAAGACTCGAATTGTCTTTGCCAAAAAGGAGGAGGGAGGACTTTGTGGATATTTTCCATCTCATAGGTGATGTGCTGAAGAGTGCTTTTATATGAGAGAAGTTTTGCAACCTCCTAAGCTTTCTTACAATCAGGGTCCTTCACCTCAAAGAAATCTTTGCTTGTTGCCTTTCTGGTTAGCTGCCAAATTTTTTGTATGAAAGGCTCTTTGAAAAACTTTAAAAATTAATTTCAATTTTACTTTCAAGTTATATTAAAATGCTCATATTTGTGCTTCTCTTTAATAAATTTGGACGAAAAATAGTCAGTTATCTTTAATTATAAAAGCAATCAATAAATGAATATCTCTTTTATATATAAACTTCGCTCTCATGGCATCAGAGTTCTTATCAAAGGTAATTTTGTAGAGAAACGATTTCTCTTTTCCAAGAGTATTGCAGAAATCATTGTCCGGTATATGAACACTTTTTTTCTTTCCATCATCATCCTTCACCACTTTTGGACCCAGGTTTTTGAAAACAATAAGGCCCAGTGCAGATATTTCAAATTAGCTTGGATGATTTTTAATTTCACAGAGATTGAAGAGTGTTAAGAAGTCGGTGAGTTTCTCTTTCATTTTGTTTATGTCCCAATCGTAGATTTCTTTATCGTTTTTGAGATCAGCTGAGTTTTTGAAAATCTTGAGAATACATTTACGGCCGGAGCGAAGTAAAAACTTATAACCATAGTCTAACTTGAGAGGCTCGAAATTTTGCGAGTCGTCTTCAGTAAAATCTGGTTGTCTGTTTTTCTCTTCTTCTCTTTTGACCTTATAAGTTTACTTTGGTATTTTTGCAGCTACTTAGCTGCTTACTTAGGCTTTCAGCTCTTCATTGTTCTTGGGAGATTTCTTGAGTTTAGCCTTTGGCTGGTGCTCCAGCATCTTAAAAGAGATGCCTTCAAAAACTGTATCAACAGTCTTCCTCTTTTACTTCAGTCTTTTAGCAGCTTCAAAGTTGATCTCCTTGGTTTTACTTGACTTTCGCTGTCGTTGAGAAGATAAAGTAGCCACTTAAACTATGTCGTTGAGATTCACTTCAAAATTAAAGTTAAAAGAGGAACGTTTCTGAGTTTACAATCAAATCAAAATTATTAGAGCTAAGGGTTCAAATTCAGCTTACTCCATTTTAATAATGTAAATAATTAGGGAGGAATAAAAGGCATCACAGATTTCACTATAATTCATTATGAAGTTTAAGCTAAGTTTTTGAACTACCTTTAATTTTTACTTCATGACTAGAAGAGGGATCGGTTTCTGTAGAGGGATCAGTTTCAGTTGTGTGCTCGCTAAGAGTGTGAGTATGAGCATGATTATCATATTCCATTGAAAATGTATGATACGAAGGCTCTTGAGAAATCTCATGCAAACTCTGAGTTGAGGAATCCCCAGATATTATAAAGCCTGATTCATCTATATCACTCATTTCCTCAGGTAGTGGTTCAGGAGCTTAAAATGCTTTAAACCCTAATTACTTGACTTAATTCTGAAGTGATTGAATCTAATTGAGGAATTCAAATGAGGGAAAGCTGCCCAATTGGTTGGAAATAGTATTAGTCAACTAGTTAGATGGGAACTGATTTGCGAAAAAAGTTCCTTAATTTTTCCAATAAGAACCATTTTAAGTGTCTAATGGTTGGGATTAAACAGCATTTCCTCTTGAGAAATAGTTTGACTCTACTAGTTGCTTAGAACTTAGCTCCTCGTTTTATTGATGCACTTGGGAGTCGTAATCTCGCATTATGTAAGTACTGTTTGTGGGTTAGAGTAAATTGCTCATGTTGGTTTTGATTGATCACTAATTTAAGTATTCTTAAATATATTTATAATCTACAAGTCTTGCCAAACTTATATACACTTTATCAGATTATTCACGATCAATGCACCAAATTTCCGGAAAGCAGTCTCATTTCAATTTATTCTGATGGTATTTCAAATGCAGCCGTGTCGAGATATGACGATTAGTCTAGGTTAAAAAATAAGTTCTCAGTAACTAAAAATACTACAAACCAAGTTCAAGAATCAATCTACGAGGAGGGCATCATTCCTCAAAACCTTAATGTGAGTTAGATGAATTCGCCTTCTAATCGCAATTTGAAAAATTCTCCTTACAAAGGCGCAATATCACGAGTCCCTGAGGTGCAGCAACTTTCAAATCAGTCAAACCCAGCTACCATGCAGTAGCTGCAGCAGAATTAGTAAAACCCGAAGCTTAACATGAGCGAGCTTTCTTCTTTACATAGCAGTAATCACAAGAAGTATCATCAAACTTTCAATTAGAACTAACTCTCCCCTCAGATTAAACTTCAAACTAGTGTCAAGAAGAATAAAACCTCCAAGGCTCTCATTTAGAGTCATATATTACATGGGAATTTCTATTTCATATAAATTTAGAGCTTCTAAGGGAGCTAGTTAGATGGATAAGTCAACTAAGCAGCAGGCCAATCTTAAAAGAATTTTAATTAGAACTAAACTTTCCAGAATAGCTATTAGAGCAAAGCGCATCATTCACAAATTGTGACTATCTATATCTGTGTTGTCGATTATTGATTATTATTAAGATTAAACTATGAACAGCATGAAACTTTAGAACAATGACATTTAGGAGTACTTACTAGAAGAAATTCAAGCAATCAAAGACTTTGACATGGTGGATGGGAATGATAACCTGAAAAGCCAGCCACAAAGAATTTTCTAAAGGCATGATGGCGAAAATGAGAAAGCTTCAAATGGAGAAATTTATCTAAAGGAGAGGAACAAATCTTTCACTCAGCAAAATTCAACACCAAACTTACCTCATAAGAGGGAGTCAGTAACTCCTTCTAAAAATGATAACCACCACCCTTCTTTGAAGTTTGGCATGACCAGGAAATCTCTATCACCTCTTCCAAATAACATATTGGAGGCTCCATAAGATTTGCTTCAAGATTAGCTAGAAGACTTAATCAGGTAGGGCTTCTAAGACATGAGAATTGAAAGTGATCTCTAGCACTTAATTTACTATCCTGAACGAGAAGATAACAGAATTCATTAAGACAAAGATAAGGGTGTGAGATCTAGCTCTGCTAAAATAAGCTAGAGAGATGCGAATCAGTTGCAGATATATTCAGGAGAGGAAACAAGAGGAAAATCAAGATAAAGTAATATGGTATAATCTCAGTTTAAGAATCAATAAGCGTGCGAGGAAGGAGATTAGCAAACAAATGAATAGAATATCTCTAGAGAGGTATTGAGTAACTCTAAATTACCAGTTTGGAGCCCCGAGTTAAATAACTTAGACTATTAAGATATCATCAAGTTTTATCTCATATGTTAATATACATGGTTAAGTTACAGAGACCTTTATTAGGAAGCAAGATAAAGTATAGCTCCAACATATAGAGCTAATATCGTTAATCAGCTTTAGCAGAAGGAGATTCTTTCAGGCTGAAAAGTCAAGAATAGCAAAAACGAGTCAGTAGCAATTTCGAGTAAATTAACAGGCAAAATACTTTCAATCATAAGCGCTTCTCTTATTAGAACACCATTCAGTTCTAAGTCAGCTCTAATAATGGCTTAATAAACCACAGTCTAGCGAATAATCAATCCATCTTAGGGTCTAAAATTATCTAAGTAGGGACTATTTAAGATGTAGCTCAAGCTATTGATAGAATAAGAGAGGGCTAGATCTTCAAGTCCCAAACTTAATGGCCTTCTTCCAAGGGATCTAAAAGACAGGGAAAGAGATTTAGCCAACAGTCATCAATTGACCCAAAAAATTAAATAGAAAGAAAGAGTAGCAATGGACCAGAAGATAAAGATTTTATAATCAAAGAAACGCAAATTTAAAAGGAGTAAGAGCTGCAGGACTAGAACTTGGTCCATCTATCTTAGATGAGAGTAAAAACTGCCTAGCCACTTGGCCAAAGAGAAAGAATCCACTTGTTAAATTTTTCAATTAATTATTTTCTTCCACAGATCAAGTATAGCTAATGCAAGTCTATCTTTATTTCATTATGCATCAGATTACTAACAAGCAGGAGCAATTTATTTATTTTGAGGAGCTTTTATGATAGATACTGCTAAGATAGTTCCTGGTTCCTAAGTTCAAGGATTCAGAAAGACTCAGTTAGCGAAGCCAAATAATCGATAGGTATCATCATAATCTCAGGGACGACTAAATAAAATCAGAAAGGACATTAGTCAAGTCGCTCAAAATGGTAGCACAAAGTAAAATATACACTAAGACACTTTCTTATAAAAATTTTAATTATATTATTCTATATGCGGAAATGAATTTTGATTTCTCTAAAACTGGTGAATTAGAAGAAAGGCTTGAAAGCAGCATATAAGATAAGACCTTAATTAACAGGGATGAGGTTCTCGCTTAAAACTCAGGTAAGATGAAGATGAAACTTGAAGTGGCCTAAGTTTCCTTGACTTTGGAACCTAGAGACGCACAGATCGGTGGCAGATTATTAATCCAAACTGCCTTGCACTAAGATAATAATTTAACCGACTTTTAAACTTCGATTATACTAGAGAATTTAATACAGAATCGTCTATCATTTTTCTTTGAAATTGAAGCTGTTTGAGTGCTTGTTGACTATTCTTTAATTAATTACGTTTTTAATTTGATATATCTCTAAATTTATAAGTGGAAGCTAACAGCTCTAACAGCAGCAATAGCAATAGCAACAACAAAGACTCTCTTAGGAGAAGCTAACACTATTGAGAATGTCAAGGCCAATATTCAAGACAAGGAGGGCAACCAACAAAACCAAAAGATACAAGCTAGTTTCAGAGAGTTCATCAACAAGCCAGAAATACTAAAAACAATTGAACACTTTTGACTATATCAGAGCCATTCGAGATAGTTAAGACCAAACTAACTTTCACCAACTATAACATTCAAAAGAATTCTACTCTCCAACTCAAAAATAAAAAGTAAGAATTAAAAAGAAAAGGAATAGCAACTAAAGGTAGAAAGAGTGAGGGTTTTGACGAAAATCTACATATTGGTTGTCCGGGCATTAAAAATTAATTTAAAGTATATTTAATCAGCCAAATA